>PVJC01000934.1:0-105628 GCA_004026665.1 Murina feae | reverse complement strand
ATAATTCTCTTTCATTGTGTTGTCTTTGTCTGGTTTTGGTATTAGGGTAATGCTGGCTTCATAGAATGAGTCTGGAAGTGTTCCTTCCTCTTGAATTTTTTTGAATAGTCTGAGGAGGATAGGTTTTAGATCTTCCTTAAATGTTTGGTAAAACTCCCCTGTGAAGCCATCTGGCCCCAGGCTTTTGTTTGCTGGGAGCATTTTTATTATTGCTTCAATTTCTTCCATAGTGATTGGCCTATTGAGATTTTTAGATTCTTTCTGATTGAGTTTTGGAATGTTGTACTTTTCTAGGAATATGTCCATTTCCTCGAGGTTGTCCCGTTTGTTGGAATAGAGTTGTTCATAGTATTCTTTAACAATCCTCTGTATTTCTGTAGGGTCTGTTGTTGTTTCTCCTTTTTCATTTCTGATTTTGTTTATTAGGGTCCTCTCTCTTTGCTTCTTGGTGAGCCTGGCTAGAGGTTCATCAATCTTGTTTATCCTTTCAAAGAACCAGCTCTTGGTTTCATTGATCTTTTGTATTGTCTTCTTGGTCTCTATGGGATATGACACTTTTATTATATATCTGAATAAGGGTTATTGTAAGAGAAAGGTGTTCCCGTAAAGAGACTAATTTTTTAAAAAAGAAACAAATTGAAGGAAGGTGGCTTATTGTTTAACTAGAGGCCCAGTGCATGAATTCATGCACTGGTTAGGGTCCCTCGGCCTGGCCTGTGGACATCCTTGGAGGGGTCCCAGATTGCAAGAGGGTGCAGGCCAAGCCGAGGGACCCCACTGGTGCACAATCAGGGCCAGGGAGGGACCACGGGAGGTTGGCCAGCTGGGCAGGGACCACCAAAGGGCTACAGGGCATGTTCAGCCTGTCTCGTCCCGTCCTGACTGGTCAGACCCCAGCAGCAAACTGACCTATTGGTCAGAGCGTCTGCTTCCTGGTGGTCAGTGTGTGTCATAGCGACTGGTTGAACAGTCGAATGAATGGTAGGACACTTAATATATTAGGCTTTTATTATATAGGATAATGATAAGAAAAAAAATTACAAAACCTTTGGGCCTTCTAACAACACACATTTGGTTATAGATAGTATTGAAACCACTGTCCTTAGAAAGTAGGAGCACTGGTAGTCATAGAATTCAAATTGATAATAGGAGTAGCAATAGTAATATTAGTGGTAGTAATGGATGTTATAGCAATAGTAATACTGTTATTGCAATACTATTAATGTACTAAGTAGGGGTAATGAATGCACTTCTTTGTTTGAAAGCTTGGTAGGCACCTCACTATTTACATTCATTTTTTCTAATTACCTATTAATCATTTCTATTGTAGAATAGGGAAAGTGAAACATAGAAATATTGATCAGTGGCTAGGGCCTCACCCTATATAATAAAAGAGAAACATGCAAATTAACCATTCCTCTGCTATGCTCAAGCCATGCCCACAAGCCATGCCCACAAGACATGCCCACCAGCCAATGAGGAGTGAGCATGCAAATTAACTCAACAAAGATGGCAGGTAATTTGCATACACAGAGCAGAGTAGAGAGCCGGTATCTTTGGGGGAAGTAGCTTCCTTGGTCACCAGACAGAGAGCAGAGCAGGAGAGCAGAAGGATTGGGAGGATGTGACTCTCTCAGTCAGGGAAAACTCAGACCATGAGGAGCACCAGGAATTCTGGGAATAGTAGTTTTGGTGGCAGCTCCAGGACCAGAAGCGGAAGCCCAGAGCGTGGGGAGCATAAGGAATGCTGGGAATCATAGTTCTGGTAGCAGACAGATCTAGATAGGAGAGCAAAGTGAGCCTGGAGCAAGTTACTGTTGCAGTGGGGGATGGAGGGAAAGCAAAGGTGAGAGACATAAGTAAAATCAGAGTGTCTAGGAAAAATTAAAGGGAAAGATATCTAAAACTTCCAGGAAATCTCCACCAATGGAGCAAAGAAAAACAAAATGCCTCTATTGTTCTGTGAGCAACAAACCACACTGGGTTGGGGGTCTCAAACAATTCACTCATATGATTGCAAAGACAGACAGAAACTCCAGGATTGGAGAGGGCTCCCAGATTGAAGAGGGTGCAGGTCGGGCTGAGGGACTCCCCGTCCACCCCACCCCTCCACCCCAGTGCACAAATCTTCACCGGGCCCCTAGTATCTGATAAGTGCTATGTGGACTCATAAGACCAGGTCTGATCCCAGCACTTGTTCTTTAGCCTATGAATTAAAAAATATTTTTACCAAGGTAGCCCTAATGGTAAGGGAGCTTGAGTTTACCTAAAGGAGGATTCTGGGAATGAGATGTACAGAAGCCCAGTGTAAAACGAACTCTCTTTGAATTTCTGGGCTTTATTTAAAAATTTAATGGAATCTTATATTTGTTAAAATGATATCCTTATTTTTCACAAACAGTGTGGCTCAGTGGTTGAGCATCAACCTTGAATCAGGAGGTCATGCTTTGATTCTCTGTCAGAGCACATGCCTGGGTTGTGGACTCAATCCCAAGTAGGGTGCATGCAGGAGGCAACCAATCAATGATTTCCTCTCATCATTGATGTTTCTATCACTCTCTCCCTCTCCCTTTCTATCTGGAATCAATAAAAATATAGTTTAAATATATAAAATATATATACCATTATTGATTGTAATATGAAACTTTAAACTATGTATCATAAAAAATCATGCTCTAATTCTCTCATTTAATTGAAGACAAGATCAAGCTTGGCATTAGTGAGACAGCAGACTATGATGCTCTTCTGTGCGTCCACAGTACCTATCATGGACAGACCTTCCAAGAAAGAAATTGCTATTTTGCATGATCAAGGTAAGGACATGTTTAGTCCACCTGTGTGAGTAGGCACAGTTATTGGGCATGACCTTACGGGTGCACTGCCCTGGCAGGGCCCTTGCTGCACTTCTATGGGTCATGTTTGAAGCCCGTATGAGAAGGGACTAAGTCTTCACTCAGGACTGGTCAGCTTTTTCTCTTTCTGCCTCCTGCTACCATGCGGTCATGGGTATAGTCAGAGTTTTCAGTCTGCATCTCTGTCTTTCTTCAGAGCTGAACATTTCAGATCCAAGGAGATGAAAATAAACAGATCTTATTTTAAATCATTTTAATAAGGCTGAGGTCTCTTGTTATTATGACTTTTTCATTTTGTATAGTGCCTGCTTCTGAAGGAATGCTTAGGAGAAGAATATTCCTAATCCCGGATTTAATACTATTATTAACACTAAAATGTGATTTCTAACCTTTGTTAGTACTCAATACTATTCTGCTCACTAAATTGCTTGGATA
The DNA here is from genome assembly GCA_004026665.1 of Murina feae. Classification (NCBI taxonomy): domain Eukaryota; kingdom Metazoa; phylum Chordata; class Mammalia; order Chiroptera; family Vespertilionidae; genus Murina; species Murina feae. The sequence goes on along the minus strand of PVJC01000934.1, from coordinate 102,341 downwards.
TGTTTTGGTCCCAAATTTTTAAGAGTTGTGATATTTAGAGTTTATTTTCTCTAAATAGTGATTGGTACTAATACTCTAAGAAGGTTCATGTTCATCTTACAGGTTTATTTTCTTCATCCCTTTGTCATGAAAGACAGTATGTTGGACTGAATATCGTAAGGGAGATATCTCCCTTGTAAAGGCAGGATAACAAATAAAACAACCTACATGCTAAGACTTTTGACTTTTGATTATCAATGTCTTGTTTGTATCAATTGTCTTTGAATTCTATTTACTGGATAAGCATATTGCTACATATCTATTACACAGTTTGAGTTTTCTGCTCTAAGCAATCTATTCACTGCATGACATACACAACATTTTATATATAGACTAGGGACCCAGTGCATGAAATTTGTCCACTAGGGGGGTGTTCCTCAGCCCAGCCTGCCCCCTCTCATATATTGGGAGCCCTCAGGGGGTATCCTACTAACAGCTTAGGCCCACTCCCCGCTCCCCGCTCCCGTTGGGGAGCGGGCCTAAGCCAAAGTCTGGCCTCCCTTTGTGGGAGGTGACCAGGCTAATCAGGGGAAGCCATCAGCCCCATCACCCCGCTGCTGCAGCCACTGCCAGTCACCACAGCCACCAAGGTGTTTTCATCAACACAGACTCCAGTTCCTTCACCATGAAGAAATGACAACTTTCTTTAGGCATTTTCGAGATGTGTCTTTCATAGGATATGACATTTCTTTCTTTCTTTTTTTATCTTCACCTGAGGATATATTTCCATTGATTTTTAGAGAATGTGGAAGAGAAGGAAAAAACAGAGAGAAATATCAAAGTGAGAGGAACACTTTGATTTGTTGCCTCTTGCATATGCCCTGACCTGGGCCCTGGCCAGGGAGGAGTCTGCAACCTAGGTACATGCTCTTGGTAAGAATTGAACCCAGACCCTGCAGTCAGCAGGCTGAAGCATTATGCACTGAGCCAAACTGGCTAGGACAGGATATGACATTTCTTAGCCCTCCAGCAGTGGACCTTCATTTTTTTCTCCAGAAATGTGGTGGAAAAACCCTAGATTTCCTTTTTGGATTCTTATTACCCATGTTACTAAGAATATTACCAATGGCATACAGGGAACTTAGCCAATGAGCATTAAGAAAAGGTGTTTTCTCTGTAGTTCACTTCAATCCCGGGCTCCACCCTTGTCCAGGCCTGTAACCTCTGACCAAGGATGCAGACCTGAGCAGGGCACCCCCAGATCCCTGTGATCCTTGGCTCTGCCCCTGCCCAGGGCTGCCAGTCTCTGCCTGACACTACAGGTCTGGGCAGAAGACCCCCAAGCCCCTCCAGTCACTGGCTTCACAGAGGCCAGGCTTTTGCGATCACTGGCTTTGCCCCTGCCCGGGCCCCTATGATAGCCAGCTCTACCCTTGCCCCACTGCAGCCTGTGGCCAAGGCTACAGGCCTGGGCAGGGGACCCCCAGACCCCTGCTTTGTGAGCTCCACCAGTGCCCAGGCCCCTCCAATCACCAGCTCTGCCCCTGCCCAGGCCCTGAGATCACAGGTTCTGCCCCTGCCCCTTGGAGCACTGGCTCTATAGAGCCCAGGCCCCTGTGATCTGCAGTCTTGCCCCTGCCTAGGCCTGAGGACTCTGCCTTATGCCTGGGTAAGGTACCCTCATGCCCCTCCAATCACCAGCTCTGCCCCTGCCCCCTCCAATCACCAGCTCCACCCTTGCCCATGCCTGAGGCCTCTGGCAAAGTCCTGTGTCCTGGGCAGGGGACCTCCAGCCCCTTCCGATAGCCTGTTCTGCCCTTCAGGCTCCCCGCTTCCCCCGCCACCTGCCTGGCTAATAGGCCTGACCACTTCAGTGATGGGACTGAGCCAGACTGGGTGCTGCCATCTTGTGGCTATGGGGGTGGCCATCTTTGTGATGGAGTGATGCCTAATTTGCATATTACTCTTTTATTGGGTGGGAGTATATGGCTATGGGTGCCACCATCTTGTGGCCATGGAGGCAGCCATCTTTGTGATGGAATGATGCCTAATTTGCATATTACTCTTTTATTAGATAGGATGTGGCTATGGGCGCCTCCATCTTGTGGCCATTGGGGCAGCCATTTTGTCATGGAGTGATGCCTAATTTGCATATTACTATTTTATTAGATTATAGATACACTAGATAGGATGTGACTATGGACACTGCCATCTTGTGGCTATGGGGGTGGCTATCTTTGTCACAGAGTGATGCCTAATTTGCATATTACTCTTTTATTAGATAGGAAGAGTTGGGAATAGTGCAGGTACTTAGGTATAACGATACACTAAATTTGAATTTGTTTCATGTTGTTTCATTTTACTCTTGGCATATATCACAGCACAGACATTATGCAACATGTAACCTGAGAATATCAGGTTATCATGTCTTGATTATGGCTACTATTTTGTATTCTGATGGCGACATTGACATGTCTGATGTAGAAGTTATAAAATGTTGTAAAGACCTACACTGGCAAGGAGTAGAAATGACAAGATCTGTCAGTTCTCATGCTTCAAAGCATAGTTGGTTTCCAGATGGCTTAGATAATGATATTCCCTGTGGCATAGTCTTAGGTCCATTAGCTAGGTTTATTCCTTTTTTGTCAACACTTGACAGTGGCAACTTATTTTTCTGAGAATTTTAGGATTTCATATGGGTGCGTATATTCTTTTGAATCAGTGTTTTGGATTTCTTTGAATATATTCCAGAAGTAGAATTGCTGGATCATTATGCAGTACCAGTTTTTATTTTCTGAGATAACTCCATACTTTTTTCCATAGTGGCTGCACAAATCTGCATTCCCACCATCAGTGCACAAGGGTACCCTTTTCTTCGCATAACCACCATCACTTGTTGTTTGTTGTTGCCTGACTTGTAAAACAATGTCTCCAAATGGCTAGCATGTGCCTGGTACAGGACCAGTACTCAATAAATATTTGATGCATGGATGAGTGGATACATGCTTTGGGAAGTTAACTCTGGTGATAATACGAAGGACACATTGTTGTGAGGTCCTGCTTTTATTAAACTTCAAACTTAACTGGACTGCTTAGCAAGTCTTAGAAATGTATCTACATTACCTTTTTCTTGAATCACCTATCTTGTTTTCTAGGGTATTTCCTTCTCTTCACCTATTTGAATCTCACCTTGAAAAGGAATGGTATGAGCATCATAGATCTAGGCCAAATTATGTTTCTTTGTCTTCCTCAGGACAACCACCTCACTCACCTGAGTGTAAAATGTGCATTAAAGTATTACTTCACAGAATTTCTATAAGACTAAGATGAGATGATGTATACAATTCCTAGGACAGTACCCAGTGTATTATAGAGGGTTACCAGATATCAGTTCCTTAACTTTCCATTATTCAAGACTCAAGTATTTTAGCCCTCTACTTATTTAAACTCCTTTGTATGTCAGGCTTTACGCTAGGCCTGGGGAACATGCTCTTGAATTAGAAAACCAACAGGGGGGTTATTTTAGGTTCCAAAATTTTTGACTAATCATGAACAAATCAACAAAGAAGACATATTCAGCAGTGATAATTTCTATCCATATAGTGCAGAGAAACACGATGGAGATTAAGCTGAGTGGGTGGGTGATCAGAAGGGCTTTCAGGAACCCTCTGTGAAATCTTATGTTTATGACTCAGAGAAGGACAGGTCCAAACCATGATCAAAGGTAACACAGTCATCCCATCTAAGAGGCCACTGCTTCACTGTTTTCATTAAATGTTACTGGGTATTCCTGAGATACCATGTTACTGGATTCTCTCAATTTTAACATCAACTAAAAAGAGGATTTTTATAGGAAAACTGAAGATTTTTAAACATTGACGACTAAGTTAAATTTGGAATCCACCCTGACTATCTGCTTGACTCTGCAAATGCAGCACATTCTTAAGCTAAATCCCCCAGGCCACTGGTGTGCAATCTCTTTGATAGTTTATCCTTATATATTTGTCAGCCACATAAAGAATGTGTTTGCTTCATAAAGAAATGAGAATTTTTAAACCCCGTAAGTCCACTGAATATTTACTCCCTTAATGCACCACTTTATCATCTCTATTCTAGACCATTAAATTTCTCTTCTGCCATGCTTCTAGAGCCCATAGTGCTTCATTGAAGAAGTGGGAATTCTGAAGTCCAAAGGCCCACTGACTGTGTCCTACCTTGTGATTTATAACACTCCGCTCCATAGATTTCACAGCGTCACTGGCTATGGTACATGATAAATATGCTTTGTCTGAGCTATAGTTCTGGGATAAGCATCAGGTTGAGAGCCCTCAAAACGATTAAATCACCTTCTCCTATTTTTAATAACTACAGGAAGCTCATTATGTCTGATTTTATGGAAGGAGTGCAAATACGTATGAGCCTCAGATATTATGTTCATTGTTCCTAATTATATTTTAGAGTTTTAAAAACATGCATCCTTGATCATTATAATTTTGGGCATTGTTTTTATAATATTGTTGTGTCCCAGAGTCTCAATTAATTTTTTTAACTTGTTTTATTGATTTAGCAGTGGCAATAAAGTCAAAGGGCTAAATCACAATTAGAATAAACACTAAAGTTTTTCCAAGTTAAAGCTGACAACCATATATTACATACCTCTAGTGCTCTGAAAACCTAAGAAAATGTGAATTACGCATTTGAATTATACAAGGTATAACTAATTAATGATTAATTTCATAAAGTGGACATCTCAAACTATTTTACAGACCTTGATCAATGTCCATCCTCCCACTTCTGTTTGATATCATTGTGTAGATGTAGGTATGTTGTGGTACATTTTTTCTATAGGACACCTTTGCTATTTACTTACTGAATACATGTTGTCATACTGAACATATGTGTTCTGAGAGAAGAATCTGCCATAATGATTCCACATAGTATAGACTTTTCACAGCTGAGGAGTTCTTTTGTGATAGAAGATATCTTTAGGGAAGTTAGGGATTTGATAAAGTGTATACATGTCCTTACAGATTAATAGTTCTGTTATTAATTTTCTGGAAATCGCTCATTTACATTTTTTCTCCTCCGGATTTAGCAGTCTCCCCCAGTACAATAATCTTCAAACATTAAAGAAAAAAGTCAATCATCCTGCAGTGGAGGGACCTCTACAATCTTGTGTCCATTTCTTTTTTTATTCTGAGTCAAATCCATGCCCAAGGTAAACTTTTAGACATGTCTTCCTTATGTAAAGATGAAAGATACTGAAAAAAATTTTAAGACTGTAATTAACTATCTATAGAAAAGCCTCATTAAATTTTCTAATATTTTTAAACTTGATAATATGTAATACTAGGAGCCCAGTGCATGAAATTCTTGCACTGGGGGGGGGGGGAGGGAGAAGTCCTCAGCCCAGCCTGCCCCCTCTCACATACTAGGAGTCCTCAGGGGGTGTCCTAGTGACGGCTTAGCCCGTTTCCTGCTCCCCTTGGGGAGCGGGCCTAAGCTAAAGTCTGGTCTCCCTTTGTGGGAGGTGACCAGGCTACTCAGGGGAAGCCACTGGCCCCATCACCCCACTGCTACAGCCACTGCCAGTCACTGCAGCCACCAAGGTGTTTTCATCAACATGGACTCCAGTGCTTTTACCATGAAGAAGTGACAACTTTCTTTAGGCATTTTCAAGATGTGTCTTTCATAGGATATGACATTTCTTTCTTTCCTTTTTTTTATCCTCACCTGAGGATATGTTTCCATTAATTTTTAGAGAATGTGGAAGAGAAAGGAAAAACAGAGAGAAAGATCAAAGTGAGAGGAACACTTTGGTTGGTTGTCTTTTGCATATGCCCTGACCTGGGCTCCGGCCAGGGAGGAGCCTGCAACCTAGGTACATGCCCTTGGTCACAATTGAACCCAGACCCTGCAGTCGGCAGGCTGAGGCATTATGCACTGAGCCAAACTGGCTAGGGCAGGATATGACATTTCTTAGCCCCCCAGCAGTGGACCTTCATTTTTTTTCTCCAGGAATGTGGTGGAAAAACCTTAGATTGCCTTTTTGGATTCTTATTACCCAAGTTACTAAGAATATTACCAGTGGCATACTGGGAGTTTAGCCAATGAGTGGTAAGAAAAGGTGTTTCCTCTGTAGTTCACTCCCATCACTGGCTCCACCCTACCCCTCCAATCCAAGCTTCACCCCTGCCCAGGCCTATAACCTCTGGCCAAGGATGCAGGCCTGGGCAGGGAACTCCCAAACCCCTCTGATCGCCAGCTTCACAGAACCCAGGTCTTGCAATCACCGGCTCTAATCCTGCCCCCTGCCATCGCTGGCTCTGCCCTTGCCCTGTTACAGCCTCTGGCCAAGGCTACAGGCCTGGACAGGGGACCCCAGACCACTGCTTTGCTGGCTCCACCAGTGCCCAGACCCATGTTATCACAGGCTTCACCCCTGCCCCTCTGATCACTGGCTCTGTGGAACCCAGGCCCATGCTATCTCCGGCCTAGCCCCTGCCCAGGCCTGAGGGCTCTGGCCCAGGCCTTATGCCTGGGTAGGGCACCCTCATACCTCTCTAATCACTGGCTCTGCCCCTGCCCATGCTTGAGGCCTCAGGCAAAGGCCCCTGGCATGGGCAGGGGACCCCTAGCTCCCTCTGATCTCCTTTTCCGCCCCTCGGGCCCCCCGCCTCCCCTGCCACCTGCCTGCCTAATAGGCCTGACCACTTCAGTGGTTGGGCTGACCCGGGCTGGGTGCTACCATCTTGTCTCCATAGGGGAAACCATCTTATGGCCATAGAGGAGGCCATCTTTGTCACAGACTGATGCCTAATTTGTATATTACTCTTTTATTAGATAGGATTAGTGATAACATTTAATATTTGGCACATACTTAAAAATTTTTATTTTCTCTTTTTGCCATTTATATAAAACAAAATGCTACTGTCATATTGAATCTAATAATTTTATAAACTATTACAAAATAGTTTATAAATATTAGAAGATATTCATTTTCTCTGTAGTGGTATTGAGACATACATATGTAAACCAAATCAATAGTGTGAGGTGTTAGTCTGAGTCCTGCTTTTGTTGAAGTTAGCCAGGCATAAATACTTCGTGGTTGTTTGAGATTTTTGTCAAAAAAAATCCATCAATTTTATAATTTAAAAAATCCATCAATTTTATAATGAGTTTTTATAATTAATCATAATTAAGGACCCTTGTAGAGATTCATTATAAAAATAAAGCAAGCAAACACTGTATTTATAACACAAAAACTATCAACTGGAACTTATATAGTTAAGCATGTTAATAAACTTAAATGACTGTATATCATAAACTCATAATGAGAAAAATGTCAGACACTAGAATGTAGTGTATGGTACAGAGTTTATTGTAATATATAATTCCATTGGAGGTAACTAATTCAAATGTGACATTTGATGCAATGTAACAGCTCAGGACTATTTATTTTTTAATCCCAGATTTTTATATCCTAAAGTAATTAAAACATTGGAAAATGAATGGCCTCACTTCTAATTCAGGCTCAGTCTCATTTTAAGTCTTTTCCTCATTCTCTGTGCATCCCTCTGGGCCACAGAGTTGGAAGTAACTGTAGGCCATTCTTCTTATAACTGGATAACTCTCTTCTTAAATATCAGTATTGAAAATGAAGTACTAAGAAATAAGACTTTTACTCAAACTAGTAAAAGTAGTTTATAGAGATTCTTTCTTAAATTCCTTCTGGAATAATTCATATATAAAACAGGCACATGCCAATAGCATGGTAAGCATGAAAAATAATTGCCAGTGAATGAGTAGTATTTATGTTAAGGAGTATCTAAACAAAGTACAATCTTTTCTCAAAAGCAGTTAACTAAGTAGACAATTGAATAATAACAAGAACCACAAATGAGAATTAGTTTCATGAAATATTTTCCAAGCTTTGCCCCACTTAGAATAAAATGATAATGAAATTAGGAGGAAAACAATTTAAAAAAATCACAATTTTCATACATAAGTCCCATGGTAGTACTTACTTAAATCATATCAGAAAGTTTGATAGTGTTTATATATGTGGGTGATTGTGTGTTATTATGTATGCTTGTGTCTGTGGATATGTTTATTAGAAGACTAAAACTTCTTTCAAAATACTTATTAATTTTGTTATCAACTAAAGGGTCCATTTGAAGTATAAACTTTTGTAATTTGAGTTAATAACTTCTCCTATTGACAAAGGAACTTTACAATAGCTGGTGTTTCCATTGCACAGAAACCCAGAAAGAGCCATTGTTCAATGGGTTTATGGCCTTTGAGCACAGATAATTGACCATAAATCTTTAGGCGGCCCAGCTGGTTTTCCATAAGACTGCGGGGAACCACCATATGGCCTCTGCACTCACAGGAATCTGCCACCCTCCCCCCTCCACACACACACACCCACTCACAGGTTAGACACTGAAAATCTGTCATAGTATTAGGATGCAAGCTGCTCTCAACCTAGTGCAAAATAAATGATATTCTCAGATAAAGTGAAAGGAAACACTTTCTCCAATAAGCTGATGGCTATTTGGGCAGTTCTCATGTTTACTTGATAATGTTCATATAATTTAGGATCATGAACAACTGAAAAGAAATTGCATTGTAAGGAGCCTGGCTGGGCCTTGGAGGAAAGCACCATGATGAGACTGGATCAGTTCTAACAGGATCAGGCACATTGTTTGAGACTCACAATCTCCCTTCCCTGCTTTCTTCCACCTACTGGAATCATTTTCTTAGATTTTTGTCCAGATGGTTGAAAATAATAGCTTCCCAGATTTCTCCCTCCCATTTCAGACCTCCCAGTATCTGTGTTACAAAGAGGCCTGGTCTCTTTACCTGCTTGAGCACAAATAATCCTACGGCAGGGTGCATTATGTGTGCCTCTTTAGACTTGGGACAAAAAGAACAGCCCCACTATCTGATCATTAAAATGGAGGGTAGAGAGTTCTCGAATACATGTGAGTTAGGGTTCCTGAGGAAGAATTAATTTCTCAGAGACGCGTTCCTAGTGCCTTTATAGGCCTCTTCTCTGAGTCTGTCTTACTTGGGGCAGAGCATAATGGCATGTACATACTTTTAGACCCAAGGAATAGCCAAAGGGAGGTTCTTCCAAGGCCATTTAGATGGCGCCTGAAAGTAAGAGCTGGGATATTCAGACTTGTGAGTTTGAGTCCTTCCAGGAATGAGAAAAGCTATGGATTAGAAGACAGTGGAGGCAAGCTGGGGGCTGAAGACATGGAGCGGGGGTCTGGCTCTCCACCGGCTAACACATTCAAACACAGACACTTGAGGAGTCTAAGACCTTTCCATTTATCCTGGCCTTCCAGGTGGTTGTGAAGGCATATTTTCATGATAGAATATAAACTAATTTTGTTTGATAGTTTGTTAGCTTGCTTTAAAAGCTTCAATAATCTATTTATGATCATTCATTTTTACTCAAAGTGTAGGGCCTGAATGAAACCTGTATTTAATACAGGTAAACTACTAACCTATATTCTTATCTCCTACATTTTATCCAAGTGATTACTTATCCAAGAAACTGATATATTTAAATACTCTATATTTCAAGTGCCTGCAGTTATAATTGCTCAGAATGAGTTCTTTAAATGAAAAACTCATAATTTGTATCATGAGTTTATAATACTCAATGAAGTGCTAACCTTTGAGAGAATACAGTTTGAGGTTTGAATAACACTTTTAAGAAACAGAGGATCAGGTGTAATCTCTATTAGTAGACTTGTACTAATGTAGGTTCCTCATTTGTAAAATGAAGAGTTCTATCAATCAATCAATCAATCAATCCATCAGAGATTTATTCCAAAGATTTATAAAGCTGCACATCACAATTTAAGATTCAGTTTAAAAGTTACAGAATATTTTCCTCATTAAGGGGAAATTATAAAAATTAAACAGTGATACAAATTACTTAAAATAACTAAATCAACATATTGTCATAGCACAAAATTTTCTATTATGTGTGTGCATGAGTGTGTGTGCAGTTGTCTGTATTTAAGGAAATGAGGGAAATGAGCCTTAGGTTGTCATAACGATGTCTTAAGAGATAGTCTTCAAATTGTGGAGGTAACATCAGATCATAGGATATTCTCCCTCAGAAATTTTGGGTAATGTTGATATAATAAATAAATAAAATAAAAAGGTTAGATTTGCTTTATTTAATTAACTACTTGGATTTACCAATTGATAATGCAACAAACATTTTTTAAACTGACTCATAGTTTGTCTCATAAGTCATTGTCAATGCAATGATATTAGTTAAGGAGGAACACATTAGCACTAACCATGCCTCAAACATAGTTTCTGTGTGTTGCTTTTAATTCTAGCTACATTTGGAGTTAAAAGTAGAGAAGTCATTTAGAAATCCCGTACCCTAAAATATGAATCAAATGATTCAAATATAGCAATTTTTAGTTCATTGATTCATTATCAAATATTTTTTGTTAGTTCTCTAATATATGTCAAACACTGTTAACACTAGGGATGCATATAAAGTGATTAAATGTACATTTAATTCTTTTTCTGAAAGAAGAAGTATTGAGTTAATCCACAGTATAGTCAGGAGGTCTTAATGGCATCTGGACAGAAAGCTTGTCAGAGAAAAAGAAAGACCTTAAGGGCAAGTTGAATGGGGTCATGGTGGAGGTGCCATTTTGAAAGGAGGATGTGAAAAGCACTCTATAAACATGGAAGGGCACGTGAAAATGTTTTGTAAGCAAAAGGACTTTGGAATATTTGAGAGACTGATTAATTCTGGTCACTGTGTTAGAAGATTTGGAAGGACAGGCAGGAGCAAAGCACATTTAGAAATATGAAGGCTTTGTGTAGGGATCACTAGAGGATTTTCAGCTGTTCAAGTAGCACGATTAGTAAGTAAGTAAGTAAATAAGTAAATAGGAGTAAAGGAAGAATCACTTGGATACAAAGAGTGGCTAAAGATAGATGAACTTGTGGAAACCACAAAATTGACTCATAGGAAGGGAGAAGATAATTGAATTACTTGTGTGGTCCTTTCTCTGAGTTTTTAAGATTTATATTTTATATGTTGCCATTTGAGGTTTCAATATCTCCAGATTTTTTCCTTTATAGGATACTAAAGAATCCATAATGCATAGTAAACATTAATTTTGCTGTAAGACAAATATGAATTGCATATGCCTAAGTGTGAAGGAATATGTTACTTAGCTTATAAGTGAATATAGGTGGTAACACAACTATGTCAATGTTTAATTAAAGTATAATAGACATACATATTAAAATTTGCATAAAATTGTGTGCTTTACTTGGACACATAGTTCAAAAGAACCTTGTTTCAAATACTGAGATTTATTTTAGTGACTCAAAGAATACCTGGTACATGGTAGGAATTAAAAATGTGAGCCATTCGCAGACTTAGCCTTTTCAAAACACTTTAATAAATGTGACAGGCAAAGTTATAGATTAGAGAGATGACATGTAAATTTTGGAATTAAGTTATAAGAAAATATGAAAATTAAGGCTCTAATACATTGATATAATTCCTGAGAAAATATTATCCTTCATCAGTTGAGTTCAGCTTTGACATTTTACTAAAAATAACATTGGTTTTCCAAGTTTCTCTCTGAAAACTTTAGAATAAAGCAAAATATAGTTGGGAGAAATTTCTCAGAACATTGCAGTTAGGTTGAAGCAAATATGTTTTACATAGGATATATTTTAATATAACTCAAGTGCAGTTATTTTTGAATGAAATGTTTGAAAAGTTTTAGATGTCTATTGGACTTAGATGACAATAGTCATGATTAAAAAAATACCTGTCAGGATCAAGTTCATCCTTCTACTTGGGCAGGCTATGCTTCAGCCCCAAGAGAGAGGGTTTAGCATGTTGTATTTGCCAAGAAAATATAATACCTCATAGGGTGCATAAGAGAAACCTTGTTAGAGCCAAGTCAATATAGTATTTGAATTCTAGCCAATAAAGCCCTCAAAAAATATAAATGTGCTTCTGTCATTTCAACTACACAAATCCTGGCAATCACATTCTGTTCTAGTTGGAGCATTTGCAAAATCTTATCAAGAAAACAATAAGGATACATTACTGGGACTATTTAAGGCAAGATCAGTAGAAGAGAATAACTTGAAAGTGAAAAGAATTAGGATGAGTACATTCCTGAACTATGTTGGAAGCACAAAAATGATAAACCACAAATGATAAATATTTTTGAAAATGATGAACTATCTAGTCCACTTATTGGTTGAACAACTAGCACTGAAACATATGCACATGGGAGTATAATAAATCCTCCACGATGAAGATGAACAGTAGGAGATGGAGGCAGTGTTGTAAATAATATCAATACAGGCTGTTTGGTATTTGAAGTCCTTTCCAAGCACATGGATCTATTCTCCACAGCTTATCACCGCTTGGTTATGGATCAGCAAGTCTGTTAACTCTTCAGGATCACTGTGTTTGCGCATCTTTGTTCATACATTCCCAGGATCCTCTGTTGGTCCTCTTTTTTTCTCATTCCATCAGAATGGGCTGGGATGGCCTTCTGTAGAATCTGGTCTACAATTGTGTTTTGCTTGCTATTCACAAGGATTTTTTTTTAATAATTAGTTTCAATAAGTTGTTAACATTTAAAAATTATATCAACAACCAGAATTTGAGCTTTCCTTGATAAGTTTGATAATTAAAAAAATAGATTAGATTTGACTCATAGTACTCACTCCTTTGATAGCATTTGCTTTCTTTGAACCTTGACTCCAAGTCGCAGTGTCAACGGCCATTTCTCATCAATTTATTCTGTCATCACCATCGTTGTTATTATTATTGATACATCTGGGCTGTTTTATTAATTTACATCACCTGACTGGCCACAGAAGAAACTTGACTTTGAAAATTCCATTCCCAAGTTAGGATCCCTTCACGATTCTGTTCAAGAACCTTTTCCCTTATTACTCTAAGACACCTATCTGGGTGATTTCGGTGACTGCTAGGTCCCCAGTTCCAGCTGTGTGAATATTCATGCTTCAGTTTCAGTTATTTTATGTTTACCTGTAGAATACTTTTATAGCATATAAGACAGTTATATATCAATATGCTGGTTCTTTCTTTCATGGTCATGTAGTGTATGACACAACCAAATACCCTGCAATACAACCAGAATTGCCAATACCTCTGTGGACTTTCTTCTCCAACCTGTCTGTATATAATTTACCATGAAGGCCTTAAAATTATTCACCCCAAATTTCTTTCAAATCTGTTTATTTGTTTCTGTCTTTACTCTCCCCCACCTCCTTATAAACTGAATTGTTATCTTTTATCATTAGTTTACGCTAATACATATTTGGTATCCTTTGAATAACAAATCAGACTTTAAACAGGTAATTCTCACCTCAAGCTGTGTTTTTCTTCAGTCAATGCTCAACACTAACTAGAGTGTACTTTCTTTTTTTAAAATTTTTTTTATTGCTTAAAGTATTACAATAAATGATAGATAAGTATTACAACAGATGATAGATAGATCTCCATTTTTCCCCTTCCCCTTCCCCCGCCTCCTCCCTAATCCCCAGTCTCTTGTGTCCACTGATTATGCTCCTATGCATGCATGCAAGTCTTTCAGTTGATCTCTTAATTCCCCCCCAACCATCCCCAGCCTTCCAGCTGTAGGATGATAGTCTGTTCAAGGCTGCTCTGTCTCTGTATTTGTTTATGTTTATCATTTTGTAATGGTCTTTATTATCCATATATAAGTGAGATCATGTGGTATTTTTCTTTTATTGACTGGCTTATTTCACTTAGCATAATGCTCTTTCAAATCAACAAACTGCTCAAATAAATTCCTTATGTAAAACACTGTAAGTTTCATTTTCCCAATTCTCTTAGAATAAAATCAAAGCTCCTAAATATGCTTATTCAGGCTGCCCTCTCTGTGTATGCACGTCTTCCCGTTATACCCCTTACTCAAGGAATCACATTCTCACTTAAGTTCCTACAATTATTGAACTTATTTTTTTGGCACCTCTGTGCTTCCATTTCTAATATTCCCACTTTTAAATCCTATCCTTTTGTCACATAAACAATTCCTATTTCTTATTAAGGTGTTAAGTATTATTTTCTTAGTGAAGTCTTTATTAATTCTTCTAGACTAGGTTATAAGCTCGTGTCACCTATAGACACTTTATTCCTTTAATGTAACAGTTTCGTATTTGTAGTCACATATCTATAATTCCTATCAGACTGTATGTATTGGGTAAGTAAGAATAGAGTTGGCTTTTTTGGCCATTTATCTCGCAGGGGTCCTCAAACTTTTTAAACAGGGGGCCAGTTCACTGTCCCTCAGACCGCTGGAGGGCCGGACTATAGTTAAAAAAAAAAAACAAAACTATGAACAAATTCCTATGCACACTACACATATCTTATTCTGAAGTAAAAATACAAGGCGGCAAAAACACCCACATGTGGCCTGCAGGCAGCAGTTTGAGGACGCCTGATACAGCATCTAGCGCAGTGCCTGATGCTATTAGTCATTCAGTAAATATTTGTTACGTAAGTGAAGTTATGAGTAAGGAAATGTTCATGAATTATAGCAATAAAGCCTCTAGTTGAAACCATATACATTCATTCTTCCTGAGGTTTGGTATTTGCAAAAATAAACCTCTATTTTTATTCTACAACCTTACTTTTCCTTAAAAGCAAAATAAAATGCTTTTTTGATTGATCATAAACAAAATTGCTATATTTTTATATTTACTACTGTAAATATATAAGTAAATATAAGAGGTAAGAATAATATATTTTAACCTTGCTCTCTTTAAAGGTATCTGAAGTAAATTCCAGCACTCTAACACATCTTGTCTTACAAATGACTAAAGAACCTAATAAGATGGCTTTTTGGGGAAACTTGAAAATAAATCAGAGTTGGAGGAGCTCATTTCTGTCTTCTCTCTCCCATGAGCTAACTCTGTTAGGGCACACCACAGGTCAAACAACATGCTGAGTTTTAGGTTTCTCATTTGAAGTTAGGAATAGAGGTATCTTTCCTACCCTCTTTATAAGAAAGTGAAAGATGATATGAAATCAGTAAATCACAAAGCTCCCTAGAAATTGAAGTCATACTTTTATGAACTCTAAAGATTTATTTTATACTTTGAGCTATAAACCAATAATCCTTTATTGTTGTAGTACTTTCAACTTTGGCCATTTGGAACTTTGCTTAGCGCATCGTGTCCCTTTGACATAACTCCATCATTGGAGGGTTGGCTTGTTTGTTTGCTTTGAACGCTCTTAGTTTCTGGCGCAACAAGAGGCTCCCAGTCCACCTCCTATATTTCCTGCTCTGACCATAGAGTCCACCATTTCTCTAAGGAGTCCTGTGTTGTTGTTTTTTTAAACTTTTTTTAAAGTTTTTAAAATTTTTTTAAAAGTGCTTGGTGTGCTCTTTGCTATTGTGAGTTCTTGCTTTTCATTCCTCTCAGCAGACAAGGCAAGGAATTGTATGTGTATGTACTCTCCTGTGCATATACACATCTCTAAAAATATTTCCATTGGAAAGATTTCTATATTTATATTAAGAAGAACATGAGTTCATACTGGTGTCTACATTTCTAATCCAGTACCATATGAATCATTCAAGCCTCCTGCCTTTCTTAAATATAGCCTTCCACTCTAACAGTGAGAAATGTGAAGCTTACCATTTGACATACATTTACTTAAAGAGTAGATATACCTATCTGACCTCCTACATTATTTTTTTTTAATTTGCATGAAATTTTGCTCTTTATGTTGTCAGTTCTATGGGTTTTGACAGATTTTTTTAAAGCCACAAACTTCTGATCACTAGTAATAAAAAAGACAAACTAGTTATCATGAAGATTGAGGATTCTTACACTCTCTCTGATCTTCTGTATTTAAATTTGTCTCCCTGATATCCCTTATCCCTACTGTATATGACTAATAATACTTTAAGAGAGAACATGAGAGGTGTTAAGGTCAAGAAATACAATGACCAGGAGATTTCACCTTTTCCTTTAGGGAATTGATCCAAATGAAATAAAATTAATTAATTTAATGAAAGGCTTGGGCAGCCAGAGAATAAGAGAGTTAAGGGAGCATGTGGAGGAGGAGAAGGACGCCGAGAATCAGTCCACTGTAAGTAGAAGTGGGAACACAAGCCTAGCTGTCTATGTAACAGACTTTGTATAGGACACATTTCAAGATTTATATAAGGTTGAAGCTTGTTAAGACCAGATGGAACAGGCCCAAAGCAAACTCAATTTACCAAGTGAGGTTCAAATTTGTTTTGGTTGCAGACCTCCTGTATGAGAATCAAACATAAATACTACTATGCTTGTATTGTCCCCCAGATCAACATGAGACAGGAAACCAATGATATATAAATTTTAAATCTATTTCTACTTATTATATTCTGGGTGATTTCTTATTTCATCATTTATATGGGAGAATTATGGAATGCATGCACTTAATATAATTTGGCATAAAATAGATAGGTTCATGTTTCAATAGCAATAGTTGAATTAATCTGAAAATGAAAACACATCAGAATCTTGAAATAGAGGCTTATGGAAATTATTAAACTATTAATTTAAAATTCTTTGTCATAAATTTTTGCTATATATCTAATCATCATGTGACATTATAAAAGGCAACATTTTATGGAGAGGTAAACATTATAAAATGTGGACTCAATTAGATCAGCCAAAACAAGCAAATCATACTTATTGTCGGGTAACATGTTTTTATATGGAAAAGCACTCAGTAAACTCTAAGAGGAGCAAGTTGGCTTAAGTGCTAAAATAATTTGTTGGAAACCCTAAAGTTATGATAAAGCTAAAGACAAATCTCAAGTCTGAGTAACAGTGAAATGAGAAAGAGAAGGAAAAAGAAGAGAGGCAAAAAAAGAATATGAGTCATTAAGAAAACATTTATTTACTGATATAGGCTTTGAAAAACCACAATCTGAGCTCAAAAAGATGTTACTCTCCTAAGGTGTTAAAGTAATCCTATTTGATGTTTAAACTTGTTTTTTATTCATAATCTAATATAATAAAAAAGTAATATGCAAATTTACCATTACCCAAGACACCTAAGTCACGCCCACCAGCCAATCAGAGCGGCTGAATGCAAATTAACCCAGCCAAGATGGAGGCCAGCAGCTATGGAGCTAGAGCAACCCAGAGGCTTCTGCTGCAACTGCCTGCCTAGGCTGGCTGAGCCTCTGCTCACGGCCACACCCACCAGCCAAGCCACGCCTCCCAGCCAATCATAGCAGCTGTATGCAAATTAACCCAGCCAAGATGGAGGCCAGCAGCCATAGAGCTAGAGCAAACCAAAGGCTTCTGTTGCAACTGCCTGCCTAGGCTGGCTGAGCCTCTGCTCACGGCCACGCCCACCAGCCAAACAGAGTGGCTGTATGCAAATTAACCCAGCCAAGATGGAGGCTGGCAGGGTGGCTCTGCACTGAGAGCCTCTGTGGCCAGCATAGCTGTGCCAGGTCTGTCAGCTCAGTGGGGGGGGTCCGGCCTGGGGCCTCCTTGGGGCATCCAGGAGTGCCCGTCCCGGGTCCGCTGCCTGGCTCCACCCCCCTGGGGGCCTCCGCGGGGTGTCCAGGAATGCCTGTCCTAGGTCTGCTGCCTGGCTCTGCCCCGGGGGCCTCCTTGGAGTCATGCAGGAGCACCTGTCCAAGGTCCGCTACCTTCACCCGCCCCCCAGGGGCCTCCACAGGGCATGCGGGAGCATCTGTTGCACAATGCGGAGAATCCAAAGCCAGTCCGCTGCCCGGCTCCACCCCAGTTATGTTTGCTCAGCAGCAGGGCCTCACCGAGAGATCCTGCACCAGCGTCCGCCCCTGGCTTGCCACCCAGCTCTGCTCCAGGTGTGTCCCCTCAGTGGTGTGGGCCCACCAGGTGTGTGCGATCATGGGCCTCTGGTGGGAAATTTCCAGGCCTGCACTCACCAGCCTTCCCACCCCCCAGTGCACGAACCCTGAAGGGGCTGTGGGCAGCCTGAAAATAGCCCTCAGCCCCTCACCCAGGCTGGCCAGGCATGCCAGCAGGTGGACATCCCCCCTGAGGTGTCCCAGACTGCAAGAGGGCACAGGCCGGGCTAAGGGACCCCCACCCCCCGAGTGCACAAATTTTTGTGCACCGGGCCCCTAGTTTGTAATTATAATGCTGCAAATAATTTATTGAGCACTTACTAGTAGTGGGGCATTGTGTTAATCTCTCTCTATACATTACTTCCTTAAGTCCTGCCAAGGTCCTTGTGAGGCTGGTATAATTATCTTGGGACATTTCCACACAGGCACCAGGGCTTAAAGTTTCCATGTGTGAGGTTCTTGGTCACACATTGAGAAAATTCAGTTTGAGTATTTAAACCAAAGTTTTGCTCAAAACTCACTTGTAAATATTATATTTGTAACAGCTTACTTTGAATTTGAGAAAAAATAATGTCACAGTCTCCTAGGCTTCATAGATTTGTTTACCTACCCCACCCCCCAAAAAGAAGATATAGTTTCCAAAGAACCAGAAAGCACAGGTGTCGCCAGCATGTCCTTAGAAGTTTTAAAGTGACGTGGCCAACACATGTGCCATGAAGAAAGAAAATGCTGAATACATGCCCATAATAGACATTGGTTCTTATGGGTAGTGTGTGTGTGTGTGTGTGTGTGTGTGTGTGTGCCCCTGATAATATTGATGATGAATTGTCATCTCTAATGTTTCAATCCTTGGGGACTAAAGTATTTCCGGCAAATTTCCCAAAAGTTAAGTTTTAGAAAAGATTTCAGAATCGTGTTGTATGCTATAGTGTTGGTAGTGAGAAGAAATAGTGCTGGGTTGAGTGCTTTCCTTCACATGGAAAATCTGGACAGCCATAAATATATAGAAAATATATGATATTATATACACTTCTGAGACCTTTTATAGCATATCCTTTGGAGCTCTCTGCATTCCAAACAACCATCACCTATAACATGTATTAAGAGATAGTCCATCATGTTAAGACCTATGATACTAAATATTTTAATATAAGCACATTCTCTTAGTTTGAAAGAATTCAATAAGAAAGAAAAATAAATCTGCCACTCATTTTTCTGTGACAAAGTAACTATGATTCCATTTATATTCTATTAAACATAGTAAACGAATAGCACTTGCTTACCATGACCTTTTATTATACATAGAGGGACAGTTTCTGTGGAATTTAGAATTGGAGAATTGAAATATTTCTTTGGCTTTGACTCTGTTCAATGCTGTGAGACCTCCTAACCCTCGGATACTCCACATGCTTCTGAATTTCCTGACATAGTTTCACACATGGTTGCCTGTGGTATTAGCTTTTCTTTTTTCTTTAACTCTGATATCTGTTGTTCACAGCTAAAATGGCAACAATAACATCTATACACTGAAAATAAGTTGCTGCTACTGACCCTACTTGGTACCAGACTGCCATACCCTGTTCACCCACTAATCGTGGATATGCTAGCTCTAAGCTGCTGAGCCACTTTTGTGTAATTCTGTGTTTCAAAAATGCCTCAACACTTCTCCACCAGCCTCTCCTCTACCTTGTGCTCCTAATGCTTCATAAATATGTTCATGAAAGTTAGATTCTGCTGCCTACTCTCCTACATCCCTATGTGTGCATCTGAGGTAGAGAAGCTCACGTCAGCCTGAATAGTCCACACTGAGCTTCCCTTGGAATCAATGCCAGTGCCTGTAGCCTGTAATGTCTCTTCCAGTTAAAGACCTTCTTGGCCCCCTGGCCCTCTGTTTCATTATCACCTCACAAGCTTGTTCTGCAGACTTTCCACTTAAATATGACCCTCCTTCGCATCATCATCCCCAACATATCAGAACAATTCCTCTTGCACCATAGTTAGATTATCACTGAGGTGCTGAAGCAGCCAGTCCCTCTGTGAGTAAGAAGGAATTCTTCCTCTTTGACTGCCTTCAGGCTCTGACACAATTTTGTGGGGGGTTTTTTTGTTGTTGATTTTTTCCTGCCTTAGGACTGGAACTATACCCTCGGCTCTCCTGCACCTCTGCTTTGCCAATTGCAGGGCCTTGGAATTAGCCTCCATCATCTTGGGAGTCAGTTCCTTATCTATCTTCTATATAAATAAAAATGTAAATGTTTGTTTGTTCAAAATCTCAAATCTCCAAAAGTTCTTCACCAATTGTTTTGAAATTTTGACACAACATTGCATTAGAATATGCGTGTGTTTTTTCACACCTGTGACAGGTAAAAACATGATTTTTTAAAAAAAATAGTTAAAAATGTTTTTTTTGAAAAACAGCGCCATCTGTTGGACATAAAAGCAACACACACTACGAACTTAATATTATTCAGTCTAACATTCAAAGCCAGGCAGTCACATACAAGTCCTTCGACACTGTTGTGGAAGCAGAAGTGGTTAATTATCCAACAGTATTTTGGAATTCACTCGATCTGCCAGGGATGCCACTGCACATATTGCAACTGAAAATCAGCATGACAATTATCATGTTGCGAAATATCAACCAGCACAGGGCTGGGCCTCGGGCCAGGGCTGAGCTGGGGCTCAGAGCACGGGTGGCTGCCGTGGTACCCCCCAAGCCAGCAACCTAGAACTGGTGGGGAGCATGGTGGGCAAAAACGGGGGAGCTTCCTGGACTCCTTTTTCTTCCGGCTTTCAGGTGGCACGGCGAGGGCCCCTGCCGGGGGAAGTCAGGAGAAGCTGGGCTGCTTCAGGTGTGGGGCGCAGAGGGCGGGGCGTGGGCCACCGATGAGAACCGGGGATGCAGGCCAGTGCTGGGAGGCCCGGGCTGCAGAGGCGCATGTGCATGAGGCCAGAACAGCCAGGCCGGGCAGGGGCGGTGGCGTGCCAGGGTCAGCCACCGGGAGGGCGCATTGTATACCCACAAGCATTGTGCAATTGAACATATTAGAAACATGCACTTTCTCTTTTCTTCTTTTTCCATTTAATCAGACTGAGTCACAGCAATGTGTGTCCAGGTACAGCTGGAAATAAATAAATGAATGAATGAATGAATGAATGAATGAATGAATGAATGAATGAATAAATACAGGAGAGAGTTTATATATGGAGAGAATTCATAAAAATAATTTAACAATTTAAAAAGAACTCTGTGTATACTAAGAGCAATTAGAAAAGTTGTTGTAATTGCCAAATTATATCTATTAAGATGGTATAAACAAAAATGTGAGAAGTTTAAGGACAGGCCACGGAGAAACCAACTCCTGCATGAGACGTCACCACACAGCAAACCTCTGAGTTATCATCTTCTCGTCTCTCTCTCCAATGTGAACTGGCACTTGAGGGTCACCAGGCATTTAAAGGAGGACTCTGTGACCCACCTTTAAGACCTAGAGATGGGGTGTGTCGCATGCTGGTCTTAGATTTAATAGGCAGATGTTCACTGACTCATTTTGTGAGGACTCGCCTACATCCATTTCCTCAGACCAACTGCTGGTAAACAGGGACACTCTGACTTTGCACATCCCTATTCACTGACACATTCAAATAACTAGGCAATGAATAGCCTCTAGTTAATGTTTTTCTTCTCTTCTTCATGCAAATGAGATATTTACTCTTTTGTTTCACTCTCCTCAAGGCTCACTATAATACCCATGTCAGGAAATGTCATAGTGAAGTGAGGAGGAATATCTAAAAATGGTTGATTTTTTGCTTTCTAATCAAACCCACATTGAGTTGTTCAGGGCAAACTCAATTCTGTTGTGACCAACTGTAGAACAGAAAAAAAGGAACAGGTATCAAAGGAAAGACAGTCTTCTAATGTTGGCTTATAACACTATCAATATTTCTTCCCCCTTAAGTACTTACTAAGATTTTTGAACTTTTAAAATATGTATCATTTCAATCTAAAATAGTGTCATAGCCCTAGCTGGTTTGGCTCAGTGGATAGACTGTCGGCCTGTGGACTGAAGGGTCCTAGGTTCAATTACGGTCAAGGGCACATGCCAGGGTTGCAGGCTTGATCCCCAGTAGGGGACGCATAGGAGGCAGCCGACCAATGATTCCCTCTCATCGTTGATGTTTCTATCTCTCTCTCCCTTTCCCTTCCTCTCTGAAATCAATAAAAATATATTAAAAATAAATAAAATAGTGTCATAGTTGAGTTACATTTACTTAAGTCTATCTTATGTCATTCCAAAAATATATACTTTGCACATGTACCTTAGGTATTTTATAGAGTGCTGACTTCTTCCATGTCACTTTGGGCTTTTAATTCTATTTTATGAATGTTTACTTTTAATATTCTTCCTTTTTTCCCCCATTAGGCCCATGTTGCTGAGTTTATTGCTGAATATGATTTACTTCATTTATATAAATTCCCAATTCATGTATCTACATTTTTTGTCTCTCTTTCTTCCACTCCTATGCCCTGTATGTTTCCTTCCCAAACCTTCAAGGCAATATACTACTCAGCAGTGAAATTGTGCCCATTACTATTTTTCCTTGTTAATAATAATTTGGAAAGAAAATTTATATTTAGGTGAAACAACACACTTTATATTGAGATCCCACAAATAGAGTGGACAGTATCAAACGGCATAAAATTTCAAATAAAGCTTGAGAAATTACTTTGAAAATGTATTGGTTTTCTGTAGAGCTTTCTCTTCTTGAGTAAACTTGGTAAATAAAAGTCCCAGTGGGGAAATGTATAGCTATTATTTGAGTTTAAAAATTAAATAAAAAGTTTATGTAATCGTCTGAAGTTTTGTAAGAACAGAAAATACTATTTCTGGGGTGGAAGTCACTATCTTTATAGAATATGTATATTTGTTATCTTTGATGCAAATGCCACTGATACAATATCTAGTATGAAATAGAAACAAGTGAGATATATAAAACAAGATTTCAGTCCTTAGTTAATTGCTTGATCCTCACCAACAATTCAATCTTATTCTAGATATTTCCACATCTATTTTCTGTATTTATCTCTAGTTTTTATTTTATTTTACTTGAACTTTATAAGCAGTAGTTCTGTGATGTGTGCAGGAGAGAGATCTGAGAGAATCAAGCACATTCTGGCTCTATATTTACTTCCTGATCATACTTACTTTTTAGTTCTTCACGGTAATGCCTACACTATTTTCCAAGTACACTTTGCACCTTTGGGAATGTAATTTTCATGTTTATTTTCTTCCAGTAATCATAATCGCCCCTTTCAAGCTCCAGCCCATACCCACTCTCTAACAGAGCTCCCCTTGCCTTGTTGCTTGCATTATTCTCCTTTGAGGTGTGATCAAGTTTATTCACTAATTTATAGATGACTGGCAATTTCGATGTTCTCAAATAACATAGAACATCTCATGGCACATTATTGGTGTTCCTCAAAATTTCTTACAACTTAGACTGTCAAAAGAATTCTTGAATGAGAGTAAATGGAACTGTTACACTCATCTAAAACTATAATTATATACTACATCAGTTCTCTATAATTATCTAATTTTAGTCGAGCTTAAAGCAGCTATAATTACCTGTGTTTTTATTTTGTTAAGGAAACACTTATGGTTTAGTAGAATTGAGTTCATATTAGGTCCACATTCTCATTGCAATCTGTATAGGAAACCAATATGAGGGTTGTAGTTTTGTTTTGGTTGTAATAATGTGAAAATTATTTGTAAGAACTGAACCTATAAAACTCCTAAACAATTCATTTAGAAGATAAAATGATTTTTAGATGAGAAGTCATTTTAAATGTGAAGAAAACATTAGAGCTTAAAGTTAATGGAGCATACTAGAAATAATTTTGTTAATTATGTAGATTTTGATAGGAAACACTCTGAGTATATAGTATGCTTGAATATTCAGAATGTTACAATGAGTAACTAAAAGGGGTACTATCCACATGGACTATGAAGAGAGTGGATCACTTAATGTTTGCACAATGCATAGCGAGTACAACTAGGTACAGCACCTCTGCATACTTCACATCTCAGTACAGTCTATCAAAAATCTAATTTTTATGCAAGTTGATAGATGTTTGCACTAAATTAATACACTAACATCTGATTCAACATTAGATATTTTATTTATATATTTATGAACATCTTGCTCAAATAAAATTAAATAACATGAAATATTTGAGAGCAAAATGTTATTTATCTAAAAAATGTACTTACAAATGTTTATAGAGTTATATATAAATGTTAAAAAATTCTTAATATTTTTTAAAATTAGTTTTCTATAGATAGGAACCACCGGGCACACACCTGTAGCCTGACAAAATCAAATTTATTGACTCTGTGAAATGGAGGAGAGTGTTCCAGAGGAGCCAGTGCATACCACCTCACAAGAGGAAGGCAGGAGACACCTTTCATAAGGCTTGGGTTCCCTCTGAAGAATTCTGAGGAGGAAACTAGGGTTAGGGTTAGGGTCATGGTTGGGGTTAGGGTTAGGATTGGGCTTATGGTTAAGGTTATGGTTGGGGTTAGAAGTTGTTTCTGTGGCAGTGATTAAGTAGGAAATGGGTTAGGATTAGGGTTAGATTTAGGGTTAGGGTTAGGTTAAGGTTGAGGTTGGGGTTAGGATTGGGTTTAGGGTTAGTGTTGGTGTTAGGTTAGGGTTGGGGCTATGGTTAAGGTTGGGTTTAAGGGTTAGGATTGAGGTTAGGGTTGGGGTTAGGGTTAGGGTTAAAGTTAGGGTTAGTATTAGGACTAGGGTTAGGGTTAGGTTAGGGTTAGGGTTAAGGTTAGGATTGGTGTTAGGATTAGGGTTAGGATTAGGTTTATTTTTAGTGTTAAGGTTAGGGTTGGGGTTAGCAGTTGTTTCTGTGGCAGGGATTAAGTAGGAAATGGTTGTTCCATTAGGGTTAGGGTTAGGGTTAATGTTAGGGTTAGTGTTGGGGTAGGGTTAGGGTTAGGGTTAGGGTTAGGGTTAAGGTTAATGTTAGCAGTTGTTTCTGTGGCAGGGATTAAGTAGGAAATGTTTACTCCGTGAGGTGAAGGTTATTCAGCCAGTGTTTATCCCCAGAGTTATATGGGTATAGCAAAGTGATTTGGTGGATATCGTGGTTTAGAAAGCAGTAGTTACTCAAAGGCATGTGTTCTGGCAGTGTAAAGCTGCTATGTGACCTGTGAAGAAACACCTCTTACTAACTTAGCAGTTGGGTTTCTAAGTGACTGTTCTCCCCGCATAGTTACTAGTCAGGTTATTTTGTTCATTTTCCATCTCAGCTGACTTTCCCATTTTCAGCCCCAACTACATTTTAACACCTTCAGAAGCAGTGGGAGTGGCCTTGTTAATAGACATGACTTCTTTTGGGATGAAATCAGAAAAGCTGGGCCAGTGACAACCATGGGAAGGTACAGTGGTGAGAGGAACCTGGAGGCACATGCTGTTGAATTTGGTTCTCTGTCAGTGGTCAGGTAGGTTTTCTTATGTTGCCATGGTATAAATATATCACTTATCAAGAAATAATCATAGGCACTTCTGTATTTTTGGCTAAGATGAGCAGAAACACTTATTTAGAATACAGAGTGACCTGCATAAAATACGCCCCCAGGATGACTTTGGAGTAGAAGGCTTTCCATTATGATTGACAAAAATTGAAACCAGGGATCATTGTTTATAATTTGTAAAGTTCTCAGCTTTAACTTTAATTTCTCTGGGGACATCTCTCTAAATATCTTAGGCAAGACTTCCTTATATTTGATGAAATGGTGTTCAATACTTTCTTGATCAAAATACTTATCCCACAGTATTGTTCTTGGAGCTTTGATTGTCTGAATTTCAGTAAAGGCTCTAAGATATGGTACTCTGGCACAACACAGTGAGTTCTTTGCACACTAATGTATTTCCAGTGTTTTGCACAACATTTGAGACAAAATGAGACTGGAGTACACACTTTAAAAAAAAGAAGTTGGGTAAAAGAGAATTTAGAGTTAGGGTGAATTGTACAATACGGTTAGGAAGAATTTGATCTCTTAGAAACTCCATTCCTTCTAACCACACTCTCAACTCAAAAACAATGAGAAGACATTGACAAGGATTCTGGAGTAATTCCGATGCATTGATAAATAAAGAATAATAAAGAATGGACTTGGGATTATTGCCATAAGTAACTTCCTGTTTGTTGAGGTTGGCAGTAGGAAACCGAGGACCAGATGCTACTGTGACTATTGTCACTATGAGAAATGGGATACTGTAATGCATGCCACAGAGATGTAGCTTATCACACTCTTTACCTTTTTATTTTATATACATGTATCTTTTATGGGGATTATAATCATTTTATGTGGACTTGAAGTGGACAGTAGAAGATAGATAAAATGATTTTCTGGTAAACTGCCCAGAGCCTCCCAAAGAGTAAGCACTAATTGTTAACAAAGCCTAATAAGTATTGCTCATGTTCAATACCTCCTATACTTGGTATTTTATAAATGCTGCTTCACGTAATCCACGCCAGCAGCCCATGAGGCAGTGGAGTTATGGCCTTGAAATTAGATTTGGATTCAGTCATGAGTTTGCCACTTACCTATTCCTGTGTGATCATGAGCAAGTTAGATACTGTCTATATCACTTTTCTCATCTGTTAAAATAGAGCAAATATTTGTTCCCCTGTCTTTATTAATCAGACATTAGTAATTGATGATAGTTTTATTATATTTGTACATATATACAGCCAGCAAGAAGCAGAGATCAGTCTATATTTCTCCATAGCTTGTATGTACCAGTTTGTTCTTTTTTTCTGTTTGTTTTCTTTTTTAATCCTCATTCAAGGATATTTTTTTATTGATTTTTTTTTTTTTTGAGAGAGTGGAAGAGGGAAGGAAAGACAGAGAAATATCAATGTGAGAGAAACACATCGATTGGTTGCCTCCTGCACGAATGCTAACCCCGATCAGGGAGGAGCCTGCCACCGACGTACATGCCCTTGAATGTACCCAGGATCGAACCCAGGACCCTCAGTCCATAGGCTGATGCTCTGTCCACTGAGCAAAACTGACTAGGGACAATTATTTTTCTTTCTCCTTTCCCACCTTCCTTCCTATCTTGCATTATAATTGACATTCAACATTATATTAGTTACAGGTATACGGCTAATGATTCTATATTTATATACTAGCATATTGCAGAATGATCATCACAATACTCCAGTTAACATCAGTCACCACACATAGTTACAATTGTGCCAGCTTTAAACTCTTTTCCCACCCATTTCATTTTAAATAATATATGGTAGTTTACTCACCACAAATAGACCAAATGTTCATTGTTTTATTTCAGTAACATATTTCTGCTACATTCCAATCTTGGGGGAGGGGGGGTCTTACCCATTGTGGATACTTGTGTGTGTGTGTGGCTGTGTATGTGTGTATTTTTTTGAGTTCATAAAACCATATTTGTACAGCCAGAAGCACATTCTGTTGTGTTTTAAAGAAAGATAGAATAAATTATAAATGGTTTGTAAACATTTGCTCCTCCCTTGGTTATCCAGTAGGTAATAACTACTATGAAGACGTTCATGTAGACGGTTGGGGTCCTCTGCAGTAGTCCAAACTCCACCGCTCAGATCACATCTTTGGTTTTTTAAGAATCACCTATATGACTTGCCATAAATTAAATCCAGGTTTTTATTGTTCTCACACAAATCAATGTAAGTTTTCTCACTAAAGCCAATTTGGTTATCAAAATTTTCTCTTTTTATTTCTGACATATGCTTATGTATGGTACTAAATATATCTTCTGAATTTCAATTTTTTGAGTATAAATATACAAGGTATAAATTTGTCATATTAGATACTAATAATGAAGAAGTCTAATTGCAAAAAAATATCTCCAAATATTTAAGTTTTTAAAAAGCAATTATGTCACATAATTTAGAGTTTGAAACTCTGCAAGAATTTTAAGGATCACAATTCATATTCACAAAGAATTGGCCTATACTTTAGTTTACTCTCTATGAATAATAAATCATAAGCTTATCGGCTGGAATATTTCTTATAGTTGATGAGGCATCTCTTATGGATGAAACCACATGCCATATGTCTTTAATGTGCTTTATATACTTCTCTAAATACTTTCTATAAATTCTGTTCTAAAACAAACTGGACATAAGAGAATATTCCAAACAATCTACGTAAGCTGGTCATAAAGTTCTGATAAGTTCAAAACAGATTTCAAAAAAAAACATTAGAGACTGTCTTATAACATATGACTGACCTGTCTATATTGAATATCAATTTAATCTCTTCATTTTAAGATTTTATCATTATCTCTAATTACCACAAAATCCCATCATTAAAGAACTATCAACAAGCATAAATTGATTCAAGGAACGATGAGTTGGTTTTCTAATAATGGTAAGTTGTGCAACTCAGTAGATTTCCTGTGAATAGAATGAGCTCCAACATCTTATTAGACTTGTAAATGTAAATTTTAAATGGAAACATTCTTTTGAATATGAGAGCAATTTATAGCCTTATTCTGGCAAAAAGCAACATCATAAACTGCTAGAATTTTAATTTAAAGCAAAGTTTAAAGGCTATTGTGGTTTGCCAAGATTATCCTTCATAAAAATTTCCTGAATGTTTATTTGTCAACAACTTATGTGATTATCCTAAATTACTGTGAAACCAAAAGTGAACCCAACACTCTCAAATACTTTGGAAAGCACGAAACTATTTTTCTGGCCATGCTTTAATGGCCATGCCAATAAAGTAATGGAATCTGAATTAAATAAGGAGATTGGGAGAGGGTAATGAGGGAAAGCAAGTCAGCTCCTTTAGAAAGAACTACTCATAAGTTCAAGCAGACGTGATTTTTAGTTCTATGTTTTCAAAAACTCTGTGAGTGTCAAACTAGTGGTGCTTCTTTGCTTTCAAGAATTTATCATTGGCTAGAGGCCTGGTGTATGAATTCATGCACCAGTGGGCTCCTGCGGCCTGGCCTGTGGGGTCGGGCTGAAACCAGCTCTTCAACATCCCCCGAGGGGTCCCAGATTGCGAGAGGGTGCAGACCAGGCCGAGGCACCTCACCAGTGCACGATCAGGGCTAGGGAGTGACACAGGAGGTTGGCCAGCTGAGGAGGGACCGCAGGAGGGCTCCAGGGCGTGTCTGGCCCATCTCGCTCAATCCCAATTGCCCAGAGCCCAGCAGCAAGCTAACTTACCAGTCAGAGGATTTGACCTCTGGTGGTCAGTGCACATCATGGTGACTGGTGGACTGGTCAACTTTCTGCCTCCTGGTGGTCAGTGCATGTCATAGCAAGCAGTTGAACAGGTTTAGTATATCATTAGCATAATGATAATAATACACTTTGATTGGTTGAATGTCTGACCAGCCACTTTGCATATTAGGCTTTTATTATATAGCATTTGTCTTCTTTCTAAAATTCAGATCTTCCAAATCAGCATCTCTCACATGTGTATGTACATGTACATACATGTGGCAGGTAAATAGAGACATGGCCTATAATGTTCTGGAGACTGTACTAGGTTACTTTTTCATTGTTCTGCCCATGGTCATAACGATGATGCTCAACCTTTTTGTCCACCTGAATGCTACCTGGGAAGAATTTAAATAAAGTGTGTTTTCTGTAAGTGTGCGAGGTTCCGACCAGCTCTGGCTCGCCCGTGGGCTGTTTACTAAATTCCCTCTGATGTATCAAACACACTGCAGACGGTTTAAAACAGTCAAGTCCTGGCCAAGTCCAGGAAAATGACAAGCCCTCATTAATGGCGCGCAGGCCCCTGTCTTCTCCTCCTCGCCCCACTTCCAGCTCCACTCTACAACTCCCAGGATTCATGAGATCACACATATTTCCCCGAATCAGGGATGAACTACAGATCACCCTTCGAAGTCAATGACTAAAAGGGAGGGGGCTCATCAGAAGGACAAATCCTAAGGAAGGCAACTCCAGTCCTTAAACCACAGAATGTAGAGTGAGGGAAACCCTGGGCGCGCTTCAGTCTGAAGTTAGTTGTGGCTGAGTTAGGACAGCAGGGCGGGGGAGGGAAAGCCAGGCTGAAGTGTAATTAGGAATGAACACTTCCTAAGCCCCTTTGTTGTGTTACTCGGAGCTTTTTTCTCTTGTGGATTGTTGGCAGCCGGAAGCATTTCTATTATATAATTTGTACTTTCACAGTCTCCAACCCCCCCTCCACCCACTCCCCCACCCCATGCACTCTGAGTGTCTCATAGGTTAATGTTGAAACCTAGCAGGGCCTGCTCCAAATTCCTGCTGCACTTTACCCTGAGAATTTGGAGTGTGCTTTTCCTGCACTTCTCTGCCATGGGAATTAATTACCTGCCGTTTCCAGCCCAGTGTGAAAGTCTTATCTGCTTTCTTTGGCAATAAAATATTACTGCAAAGCTTTAAACTAGTTTTGAAGTTTTATTGTCTTTTTCCCCCTAGGTTTTAATTATGGATGCTTAAAATATTTTATGTCAGTAGGTAATCTCATAGCTATTATGGTAAAAAAAAAAAAAAAGAAAGAAAATAATCAGACTGAATTAAAATCTGAAAATAAAACTTTATACACAAGACGGGGCAAGCTTTTAAAGACCATTGTTTTACTGGGTGTTACAGAATCTTAGTGATTTGTATAAAGGAGAATCAATATTATTTACTAATAGGCAAAGTGGGTTATTTTCCAAAACTGCATATCGATTACATTTAATCAGATCCAGACGATAATACTAATATTTATGATGGACCCCAACCTCAAAACATAACAGGAGACGGAGAAGAAATAATGATTCAAACCTTGTAGTTCCATGGGACAGCATGTGTTCCTGGTTTCAGGGGAAAATTAAATTTGCAATATAAATTTGGAAAGAGTGAGGAAAACAAACTGCCATTTTATATTCTGAGAGTATTCTATACTTCTTAACTGAATGGTGCCTTAAGTAGAGTTATAATATCTTGCCCCAAATTTAAAGCAAATTTACTAAAATGAATAAAAGAAGTAATAATGTAAGCTTCCAAGAAAACTCAATGTTCAAATACGTCACACTCTATGAAGGCTGATTTTTAATTTATGGAAAAGACAATGATAAAAGCCAAAATATATGCCTAATATTTTACTTGGGAGATTTAAAAAATTTACTCTTTATGCTTTTTGCCTATATATTTTCGTCTACTGACCTCATATTAAACTATTTCTAAACTGTCTGATTAGATATTTCAAACTAAATATATGCTAATTATTTTCTAATTAATTATTTTCTGATCTATACAATACATGCATTCAGTCCAACTCAGAAAAATGAGATATAATACTCAAACATATTTCTCTTTAATGAATTAGATAAAAAAATCCAACTTAGAGAGAAAATTGTAAGATTATCATACCTTTTTAGTGTTTGAGGTTCTGTGTAGTTATTATTTTCTTTGAAAGTGACTTCTGTCTAGCTTAGATATGTGTATACTTGATAGTTGATTTATTCCCCCCCAAATATTATCATTTATAAACAATATAAATATATGAGAATAAATTACTTCCATCACGATATTTTGAAATGATATACCTCTGAAAATTATTTACTGATTTTTATTTTCCTCAACATATATAATTTAAAAGTCAATCAATAAAAATAATTAACATATTTAAGAGGTAATAAAAACAGAACTTGTCTGAACTTAATATTTTTCTCATTTTGTATCATTATTTCAAAATAGGGAACTGTCTAATTCTATTACTGTAGATACAGTTCAGACAGAATTAACTTGTTTCTTGATTTTCATGTTTAACATTGCCTTGTTGATTTTCAACCTTTAAAAAATGTATATTATTAAATATTTCATTTAAGATCCTTTGAGTAAGCATGCTGTTATAGTAGATACTTTTCAATGGAAAACACTGGAAAAAATAGAAGAGAGTAAATATGTCTTGAATCCTCAAAAGTGAAATTGAAGTATAATTATTTCATGGTAATTCATCATAAGTCTTTTGGATAATTTTAAAATATATTTGTTATCTCTTTTTCATGAGTATTTTTTACTCTTCCTTAGTGTAGAAAATGGTTTTAGATTCATAAAATCCATAGTTCTATTGAGAGTAAATAAAGTCACTAGTATAGCACACTAATTAATTGTTCTATTATCTGCACAACATAGAATAAAACATTGTAATTTGGACTAATGATGAACTATAATAAACACAGTCTGCTTACTTTATAAAACATAATCAGTAACCCAATTATACAGAAACATGAGATTTAATAAAAACTATAAACATGATGAAGCAAAACAAAAATGTGGCTTATTTTTGTTTTGCTTTGTTTTGTTTTCCCTTAATAAATTTGGTCTGAAATATATCAAGATATACAGAAATGCTTAAGAACAGATTGTAATAAATCATTATGTATATAAACATTTGGAACTACATTAGAAAAATATTGGCGTAAAAAGGATTATAATTCCTAAGAAAGAAATAAAAATTGATAGGTCTTCATCTGTCTGTGGCATTGTAGAGTCTAATATATCATTAATTTGTATTTTGATTTACAATATTTAAAGGGAATTAAATGAGAATATTTACAAGCATAGGGTATCTGTTTATTTAGATCTCTGATTTTCTTTATCAGCATTACATATTTTTCTAGCACAAAGATCCTACACGTTTTGTTAATGTTATTTCTGTCCTTTTCTTTGTAGCAATTTTAAATGGTGTTGTGTTTTAAATTTTGGTTTCTATATATGCATTGTTAGTATGCAAAAAATGTGACTTTTTTTCCTTTGCATTGATCTTGTATTTGTGACATTGTTGAATTCACTTATTAGATTTAGTAGTTTTGTTGTATTGTACATCTCTGGGATTTTCTACATAGACAGTCATGTTATCTGAAAATAGAAAACATTTTTCTTTCTTTCTTTTTCATCTGTATGACGTTTATTTCTTTTTCTTGCCTTATTGCAGTGACTAGAACATCTAGTACTGTGTTGAATAAGTTGGTAAGAACCAACTCTATTGCTTTGTTCCTGATCTTCGGGAAGTCATTTAGACTTTTACATTTAAGTCTGATGTTAGCTGCAGGGTGTATGTAAAATCGAGGTAGTTCCTCTCTGTTCTTAAACTTGATAAGAGTTTTTATTTTCATGAATAAATATTAAATTTTGTTAAACGCTTTTTCAGTATCAGTTAACATGGTTATATTATTTCTGTCTTTTTTATCCTGTTGAAGTGGTGGCCTGTATTACTTAATTATCAAATTTTGAACCAACCTTCCATTACAGAAATAAATCCTAGCTGGCCAGTGGGTATAACTACTTTTATACATTGTGGGGTTTGATTTCCTAATATTTTTTTCAATTTTTTTTCCAAGTTCATGAGAGATATTGGTCCATAGTTTTCTTTATTTGTACTGTCTTTCTCTGGTTTTGCTATCAATATAACACTAGTCCAAGAAAAATTAGTTAAGAAGTGTTCCCTTCTCCTCTATTTCTAGAAGAGATTGTATAAAATTGACAATTATTTGATGTATAGTAATTCTACAGTGAAACCAACTGAGTCTGGTATTATTATTTTACATTTTTTCAACTTTGAAAGAGGACAGGACACTTATATCATTTATATTATTTTGGTTGACTTTTGGGAAGTTCGTGTTATTTGGGATAGTTATTGTATTTTTGAGCACCTAAATGTCCAGAGTATCCTTTCTAATTATTTTAATGATTGCAAAATGTGTACAGATAGTCCCTGTTACATTCCTCCTATTGGTGATTTGTGTCACTTTGGGAGAACAGGAGGGAATGAGATGAAGCATGTAACAAAAATTAGAGTTCTAAAAAGGTTGAATGAGAGTGATGTCTTCCTAAAGGGGATGTGTCTACACAAAGATGAAGGGAAAAGGTAGTGACAACACCAGATGCTGGTGACAGCAGAGAAGCAGGATCGCTCATACATTGCTGGT
The DNA here is from genome assembly GCA_004026665.1 of Murina feae. Taxonomy (NCBI): domain Eukaryota; kingdom Metazoa; phylum Chordata; class Mammalia; order Chiroptera; family Vespertilionidae; genus Murina; species Murina feae. The sequence goes on along the minus strand of PVJC01000934.1, from coordinate 68,430 downwards.
AGCTTGTAAAAAGGACCACAGCCACTGCAAACCTAAATACAGTTACCATGTGATTCCGCAACTTCTCCTTTACTCCGAAGAATTGCAAACTTATGTTCACACCGTAACTTGGACATACATGTTTGTAGTAGTTTTATTTGTAATAACCAAAAAGTGGAGGCACTCCAGAAGTCATACAATTGGGAAGAGGAACGGCCACTCCGCTTAACTAGGAGACTCCAGACTTAAAAATTTCACTGAGAATAAAACACACTTGCAGTTACAAAAGGCATAAAAATAAAAGGATGATGGAAAACTCATTTCCCTTTTTAAGAGATTTGGAGTTGGGAATAACTGAGCGGTGTGGTTTTCTTCTCATGAAATAAGTAATGAAAAGAGTAAGCCATACAGCCTTTAATTGTCAATAACTTCCTTGAGATCTGTGCATCAAAAAGGTATTCACTTTCCTTTGAAGATTATGTCAGTAAGGTAAACTTAACTTTGATTTCCCTGCTACAAAGTTTGCAACTTGATCATAGCGGTCATGGATGCCCAGAGTATTTGGTGAGTATCACAATGGGCCGGTCTTGGATAAAAATTCTGTGGCTTTCCATAATGGAAATTATCAATTGCAGCATTCTTATTCCCAGTTCACCTCATATTCACTCATTCCTTTCACTTACATATCATGTGTTTATTGAGTGCCTACTATGGACCAGACACTGTTCTGGATTGGGGGGTATTTCACTGAGAAAAAACTGACAAAGCTCTGACTCATAGAATTTCTGTCCTAGTGGGAGGAGGTGGACAATATGGGAAATAAATGAGTATATTAGATAATATGATAAAAAAAAAGTTATACAGACTATGGAGAAAAAAATAAAGAAAGGAAAGGGAATAGGGAGTGTGATGAGGAGAAAAAAGTTTGCATTTTAAATAGCTATTTGGCAAGTGCCCATTGAAGATAGCCCTGTGGGTTTGCAGGAAGTGTTATGTTTGACTTACCAAAAGCAGTGACAGGAAAAGGAGGACTTCTCTCGTGTCTGCTATGTATTGGAAACTGTCATGGAGCCAGCTGGGGCAGACCCATGAAAGTCAAGATCAGAAGCCCAACTGGAAAGACCTTGAAGACAGTGAATGTCTGGCAGGCACAGACCCAAACCCCGGAGGTTAGAAAGCACAGATATTGTAACTCCAGAGAGAGATGACGTGCTCCAAGTCTAATGACTCCGCTGCTACAGGAAAGAAACAAACAAGGCATATAATCCAAGTGTACAGCCTGAGGTCATCCACAAAATTTCCAAATAGAGTGGGAAGAAACTGAAAACAAAGACCAAATAGACAGGGTGCACAGGATTCAAACCAAATTAAAAGTGAGTGGCAGGAGGTCAAGTCAAAAGAAGTAGGCCAATGTCAGCCACAGTTGCAGAGAGGAAGCAAGTTTCTATAGAACTAGAGAAGTACAATAGGGTTCTAAGAGAGATCTGAGATACAGATTATCTGCCTGCCCCTCATATGCAAAATGGAAATTGGGATATGTGTGTGTGTGTGTGTGTGTGTGTGTGTGTGTGTGTCAGGATGGATTAGTGAAAAGCACAATTACTCTCAGCTCCATGGGAAAACTATGGATGCTTCTAAGTGCACTTGACACTGTGAGCCAGGAAATAGGAGTGCATGCTACCTTTTATTTATTGCTGTTATTTTATATCTGTCAATTTCTTATTTTACACCTACTTAAAAATATTTCATATCACTGTTTAATCACAAAAAATGTAAAATGTAAGCTATATAGAGAGTAAAAAATACAGCAGAAGATTTCCATATACTTTTTATTTACTACTGGTATATCTAAACCCAGTATTTCACAGAAAATATTATATAAAACTCAAACCCCAAGGGATATAAAAGAAATGTTATATAAAATGAGTCTAGCAGTAAAATGCATTTGGGAAATGTTGAGTTAAGCCAAGTACATTGTCTGTTAAGTTTCAAATGTGGGAATCATAAGATAAATGTTTATGTTATAAATTTGTATTTTTAAATAATGATTTCATTAAAAATAGACTTCATGTTTAGAGCAGTTTTAGGCTTATAGGAAAATCAAGCGGAAAGAACAGAGTACTCCACCCCTGCATATAAACAGTCCTATCAACACATCCCACTTCAGTGCTATTGTACACTCTAGGGGTTTTCACAAGTGCATAATGTCAGGTGTCTACCATTTCAGTATCAGAGAGATTACTTTCAATGCCCCCAAATTTTTCTGAGCTCAATCTATTCATACTTTCCTACACCTCAGCTCTGGCAATCACTGATCTTTTTACTGCTGTCATAGTTTTGTCTTTTCCAGAATTTCAAATAGTTGGAATCATACTATCTGATTAAATAGCTTTTTCAGATTGGCTTATTTCATTCAGAAATAAGCATTCCTTCCATGTCTTTTCCTGGCATAATAGCTCCTTTGCTTTTAACACCGAATGATATTCCATTGTCTGGATGTACCACAGTTTATTAATCCATTCACCTATGGAAGGACATTTTAGTTGCTTCTAAGCTTTGGCAATTATGAATAAAACTTCTCTAAATATCCATGTGTAGGTTTCTGTGTTGTAAAATAGTTTATCGTGTGGGATAGCTTTGTTAAAGTTAAAATGCTCCAATGCATTTAAAAATGGTACCCTCACCAATGTGAGAACTTGATATCAACTGTCATGTTGGATTCAGAATGAATTAGAATATATTCCCTCTGTTTCTAGCTCCTGGAAGTGATTAGAGAGATTCAGTGTAATTGCTTTCCTAAATGTCTGTTAATGTTCTCCAGTAACTTTCCGGGCCTGGTGTTTTCTATTTCAGAAAGTTTCTTTATTAATTATTGAATTAATTTCTTTAATAGTCCTGTTTATATAGCCCATTCTTCTTGTGTATATTTTGAAAGATTATCTCTTTCAAGGAATTGGTCCCTTCTCATTTAAGTTATTTAACACGTGAGAATAGAGCTATTTGCCATGTTCCTTTATTGTTTTTTTCATGTCCATGGGATATGTTGTGATATTTCTTTTTTCACTTCTGATTACTAATTTGTGTTTACTCTGTTTTGTTCTTAGTTACTCTGCCACAGTCATCAATTTTATTAATCTTTCAAAGATCAAGCTTTTGATTTCATTCATTATCTCTAGTGACTTCCTATTTTTAATTTCATTGATTTCTGCTCTAGTTGTTATTATTCCTTTGCTTTTGCTTTCTTTGGAACTAATTTGCTCTTCTTTATTTATTTTCCTAGAGTAGAAACTTATAGTATTTATTTTGATATTTCTTCTGTCTTAATGTATGTATTCAATGCTATAAATTTTCCTCAAATTTCTACTTTAAAATTATATTAACCCACTTCCCACAATATATGCTTATTTGGAAGTAATCTCCTCTGCAGTTAAAAAAATTAATATCCCTATCAATTAATGGTCAGAACATTGTAGATAATTCCCATATGATAGAAACCAGTAATCTATACTACATTTCCCATGCTGTAGGTTACTGTGGCAAAACAGTGGATTTACTAGTAAACATTCAGTATTTGATGCTTAAGTATCAATGCTTGATATTATATCAATTATCAATCTTATGCCATAACAATTAACTTATAAACTTAATTAATTTAAAAATCATGAAAATCTGCTACTTATAAAGGAAGGAGTAAATACTGTTTTTTCTTCCTTTAGGACTAGAGAATGTCTTTTTCTGTCTTAACACAGTGGTTTTTAAAGGAGCAGTGAGATTGAAGGGTACATTACTTAACCAATGTAGGTGCTACCATAAAAGCAGAGAAACACACACACACACACACACACACAAAGCAACAAAACCAAACAACTTCCAAACTGTTATGTTTCCCCAAATTTCTTGTGATTGCAGTATATTTGTTTGCTTAGAGAGAAATCTATTGGAAGAAGGGAGATTTTCTTTTTCTCTCCCTTAAATCTCTTACCTGAAAACTCTCAGTGGAGTCACCTTCCTCCTAAGATCTGTCTCCGAAGGCCATCCCCTCAGCTCCACTGTCTCCCTTATAAACATGAAAGCTCTGATTTTTGTATATTTAACGTTATTCCAAGTATACAAGACCCAACCTATGTTTTTTTGAGCTATTTATTCGCCAACAGGGATAAAAACATATTTTTAACACATTAAGGGAGTACAAAAGTGATTTATTTGAGATTCATATTTAAGAGCCAGATGTCTAAAACTATAAATATTCCCTCATATGGTCGAACCTCAACCTGTCTCTAATAATAGCGCTGCCATTTATATAATTATTATCTATGATTTAATTTTCTGCAGTATGACATCGTTATTAGATGGGACTTAAAGAAAACTTTCCCTCAGACTCTACATTTCACTTTACTTTTTCAGTGATGATCAAACTTAAGGTCAGTTTATTAAAAAAGAGATGTCACCAATAACTTCCATAATTTTATATCTAATGGCATTTTCAATTCTAACTCACCTTATGCGATTTTCAGCAGTCTTTCACAGTATGGACTGCTTGAATTTTTTATTTCATTTTTTTACTGGCTTCTAGGACATAATGTTCTGTTGGTTTTATCTTTATATTTATGGGCCTCCTTCTGTGCCTGTTTTGCTGGCTCAAACTTCTCTGGCCCTTAATGTTGAAGTTTCTGTAAGGCTTTTCTAATATTTATTTTACCTAGGTGATTTTACTCACATCTATACCTTGTTATAGAAGGTCATTACCAGAAAATATATAGCCCCTCACCATTCTTTAGTGGAAAATCCAAACATTTACATACACACACACACACCACATACACATTACTTTGTTATTTCTACCTGCACATTTCTAAAATCTCTCCAGATGTAACATGTACAAGACTCAACTTGGATAATCATTCCAACACTAATAACTGAGCAGTAGTATCCTTACACTTGGATAATGATGCCACCAATCACTTAATGCCTATTTTACCCCTTAAATAGTTCTTAAGTTTCTGTGCTTCTATCACCCAAGTCCATTGCCATTATCTGACCTTAATCACCTCTGTAGGTTCCAAGTGGTCTCCCTATATTGACAGTTGCTCCTGACTAACCCATTCTCTATGAAGCAGCTAGAGTAATTTCTCAAAACCCAAATCTTGTCATCACTCTCCTGCTCATAACACATCAATGTTTCACACTGGGTTTAGGATAAAGTCTGATGATGCTTTAACACAACCTATAAAACCTTTCATGGCTTGGGCACTATCTACTTCTTTTGCATCATTTTAAACCACTTGCTTTCTATCTTTAGAAACAATGGGCTTCTTTGATTTGTCGAACACGATAATGTAAAATTTTACAATATTATATATTTGTGTGTGTGTGTCTGTGTGTGTATTGTTTTTTGTGTCTTATTTTGTTTTGTTTTGTTTTGCCTATAATGCACTCTCCCATTGCCTAGGTAATTTCCTCTCATATTTTAAGTCGCAGCTCCAATATTTCAATTTCTCAGAAAAATAATTCTTGAATAGCCCTCTCTCCTAATCAAATGTCATCCAGGTTATCCTTTGTTACATACTATACACATTGAACCAGGGCTCCTATCTCATTGCCTTTCTTAGAAAGTAAAATGTACGTGTTGAACTGAAACCTAAAGCTCAGCTGATCTGAAAAAAGTTAAAGGTATTTCCAGCACCCATATTTTATTTGATGTTTATACATTTACTCTACAACTAGTAAAATACTTTTATAGATTTCAGAAATTATGATTGATCCATCTATTCAACAGAATATTGAATTGAACACAAGCCATGTACCAGCAAAAACTCTGGGTTCTGCATATTGAACTGTGAGCAATATAATGGTATTCACAGAGCCTAGAGACAAGGATTGACATTTGTTTAGTATATGTATAGAAGAGAACACAACAGAAAAATAATATATATTAGAATGGCTTTGGGAGTATACATACTGAGAATGCAAACCAACCTATTATATGAAACAATAATGAGACTGAACACAATTTCTGTCCATCAGTTAAACAATACTGGCACCAAGTGAAAATAATTTATTTTAGCCCTTCCTCCAAAATACTTGTTTCTGAAAGGTGAGACTGAAAATTATATAACTTATTTTCAATACTCTAAATTTGCTCATACTCACCCAAAACGCTTGCCACACTATGACCGCTATTTGAAGCTTAGGTGTTATAAACTCTCTTCAATCGCAGTCAGTTGCTCACCCAACAAGACCTACCTTAAAAATCTCCCAGAAAGGGTCCTAAAAACCAAATCTCTATTTATATTCTGCACCAATTTCCCATTTTGAAACATTATAAATAGCAGTCAAGGTAGAGTCTTTCTTTAGCAAATGTAATAAACTTGTTTCTGCGTTAATAATAGCTTCTCCCCACCCCTTTGGTGTTTTGTGGAGAGTCAAAAGTTAGCAATAGTATAGGAAAATATATTTGAACACTGGTAGAAAGTGAAGTGGATAACAAAACGATAGTGGATTTACTGGAAAGGGCTTGGAAATTGATAAAGCAGTTAACAGTAATGATTCTGTATAGATTCTGTTTTCTGTTTTGGGAGATGGCAAGATAAGTGTGGGACCTGGAAAGTAAACCAATTTGGGGTGTTATACTAGGTTAGATGTCCACAGAGACACCCAGGGAAAACAAAACCTGTAAGGTTGTATACTGAGGAGGAAGACTGAACCTCTGTAGATATAAAGCTATTGCATTTAATAGCCCATAATTGCCTAGACCGAAGATTGGTGAACTGAGTGATATGTATATCATAAGTAAATGAATTACTTGGCTTACAAATCAAATTAATCTCTAAATATTCCCCTTAGCTTTTTTGTTAAATGGTATAGAATAGAGATTTAAACCATAATTGAGTGTGTTCTTTGGTAAAAGGTTTGTATAATATGAAGTAGTCAATGGGAGTCTCTATGGCAAAAACCAACCTACTTGAGAAAGCAGTTATATCAGAGGCAAATGTATGTAAAATTTACTGGTTTTTAGATGGATATGTAAAAGACTATAGTTTAACCTAAAGTACTAGAAAATTCCTATCTAGAAGGAAACAGCTGAGAGGAGAAAAGTATATCATCTTTAAAGAAAAAATAGAAAATAGATTGTGTTTGAAAACACAATCACAGAAGTTGACATGTTATTCTCTGTTCTCTTCCCATTAATCCTGCATGGAAAGAAACATGGAGAAAACAAATGATTTCAGGGCAGGGAAACATAAGAAGATATAGTAATTTAGTTGCTCTGGTAATGTTTTCTACAAGTATTTTCAGTGAAAAAAAAACACACAAATAAAGTATGAGATCAAAGAACAATCTGTGTTAGGAAATCACCAATTTTGTTTCTAACAGCAGATTTATGATTCATGAAAAAACTGTAGTTTTTCTACTAATACAAGAATAATAATTTTCCTTTCAAGTTAAGTAAGATGGAATGAAGGCAAGTATTTATATAATTAAAAATAGACCTAAGATACGTGTATAAATATATTTTCTTTAAGTATAATTTCATTGTGCTTTCAAAATGATTGTGTTGTTTATTACTGTGTTTACCCTTTAAAACTGTTTTATTTAAGAAGAAAATGTTTTAAAACAGTCATTTTTCAAGAACAAATTTCTCCATTATTAAAGTTCACAAAACCTGGAAGAGACTTTAAAGTGAAAGGAGAGGAATGGCCAAGTAGACCTTGACAATAATTAAGATAGTGTTTTCCACACAACTGGATGTTTACCTTACCAATAGTGAACTAAAGACCCATTCTTCTAAGTCCTATAGGATGAAATATTAGTAGTAAGAACCATCCCCCTCTATGGGTAGACTTAAATGTAATCAAAATCAGAGCTTATGGTATATCTGGACTTCTTTAAGGTATTTACTAAGGTTTGATAATAATGCTACAAGCCTGGTGCACAAAAATTTGTGCACTCAGGGATGTCCCTCAGCATGTCCTGTGCCCTCTAGCAATCTGGGACCCCTCAGATGTCCACCTGCTGGCTTAGGCCCGGTCCCTGGGCAGTCGGGCCTAAGCTGGCAGCCAGACATCCCTTTGGCAGCATGGGGTCCCTCGGGGGATGCCCACTTCCCAGCGGGGAGCAGGCCTAATCTGCAGTTGGATATCCTTAGCTCTGCTGAGGAGGCAGGAGAGGTTTTCGCCACCACTGTTGTGCTGGCAGCTGGCAGTCTGGCTTGTGGCTGAGCAGATCTCCCCCTGTGGGAGTGCACTGACCACCAGAGGGCAGCTCCTACATTGAGCGTCTGCCCCCTGGAGGTCAGTGTGTGTCACAGTGACCAGTCATTCCCAGTTATTCTTCTGTTAGGGTCAATTTGCATATTACCCTTTTACCATATAGGATAGAGGCCTGGTGCATGGGCGGGGGCCAGCTAGTTTTCCCTGAAGGGTGTCATGGATCAGGGTGGGGTTCCCGCTGGGGTGCCTGGCCAGTCTGGGTGAGTGGCTAATGGCTGTTTGGAGGCTGGCCACAGCCCCTTCAAGGTGGGTATCCCCCACTGGGGTGCCTGGCCAGCCTGGGTGAGGGGCTCAGGGCCGTTTTCATTCTGGCCACATCCCCTTCAGAGAGTGGGGTCCTGCTGGGATACCTGTCCAGCCTGGGTGAGTGACTGATGGCTGTTTGCAGCAAGGCATGTTAGAAACTGGCATCTGGGATTTATTTAACTTCTAAAGTTGAAACTTTGTTGCTTTAACCAGAGCCCAAGGCTGGAAACAGGTATCTGAGATTTGTTTATCTTCTATAATTGAAACTTTGTTGCCTTGAGCAGAGGCCACAACCGGTCTAGGCAGACAGGAACCTTAGCTTCCTCCATCACCAGGGCAAGCCTCCTGCTTGTTCCAGCTCCGTGGCTGCCGGCCGCCATCTTGGCTGGGTTAATGTGCATATAGTCGCTCTGATTGGCTGATGGGTATGGCTTGGCTGGTGGGCATGGCTTAGGTGTAAGGAAGTGAGGGTTAATTTGCATATTACTCTTTTATTAGATTAGATTGTGAGTGGGCTGAGTAGAGGAATAGTATGCATCTCAAAATGCTAAATAGCCTAGAGTAATGAGGGGAAAAGTTATAAGATAAAACTGAATTTTGGTTTAAAAACCCACAAATCTTTTTAAGAAAGGATGAAATGATAGACATATTAGAGATAGTGATTTAATAAACACATAGGAATTTTAGTTTACAATAAACTTAAGATGAATAAGTTGTGATATAGTCTTACTTTTTGTTTGTTAGGATACATTCAAATACTATTCTGTGTTCTGGGCACCACCATTAATTGGGAGGAAACATACTGGTAAATATCTTCACCATACTGGTGAGGAACCCAGGTGAAAAATTGAGCAATTTGGACACTGTAACCCAGGAAACCATAGTTTAAAAATATAAGATGGTAGCTTTTGGCTAAGTATAAAGAATTCTTTATAAATAAGTATCTTTTGAAAATAGAATTACGTTATCTAGGATGTATAATCAAATATGTTTGAAAGAGGTGTATTGTGACCTCTCTTCCCATTGTACTCAAAGAATTTCTTTACTGGTCAGTGTTTCTTTAATTGCCAGGTTAATAGAGTCAAGATGGATAGATTTATTATTTACTTGTCTCATTGTTTGTTTGTGTCCTTGTAGTCTTCATTTTTTAAATAATGAATTGCACAAGTTATTCATATTTAAATTACAAATGATACATAAAATACTGTTAAAATTTCATGCATTAAATAACAATGTTTTGGTTAGTCCATTTGCCTCTTTTGCATGAAACTTTATAATTTATATGCTCCAATGTCATCATCTGTTTTGGATTATGTAGAAAATGAATGAAGTTCGCCGGGATTTGGAAAAGTTTCAAATGTCTGAATTGTTGTGCAGTCTTACACATTATTTTTTAGCATTTTTAAAAAGAGACCCTCTAAAAATGTTAGACTCTGAATAATAAATGCTTAGTTGAAAATAGACATCTTATTTTACTGTCTCCAGATATTAAGGCCCAGAAAAAATTGGAAGTAGCAAGTAGTTTAGCAGTGGGATACTTAGGAATAGCTTGAAATGAACAGATGATGAGCCACCTTTTATTAACTTCATATCTGGGCTAACTTATCTATGATTGTTTTTATAGAGAAAGAGCACTGTGTGATAATTGATAATAAACTTTTCTATAATGAAGATATGGCAGACATGAAATGCAACAGAAGTCAAAATTATGTTCATTCAACATATTTGTATTAAAAGACACTTGGTAAATCATTTTTAAACTGTCTCAAGCTCAGTTAACTCTATGTAATAGGAGAATAAATAAAATGTCTCTTATCTTTAGCCAATATGAAGATTATGTTAGGTACAATGTATGTGTAATACTAGCACATTTTAAGTCCTCCATTATGCTTGTATTGCTCTGTGATTTTTCCCTTCTCAAATGCTTAGGGTGGGATTTTGGACAAAGAGTAGTGCCTTCTATTTAAATTAATGTTTCTAGCCCTAACTGGCTAGTGCATTGGATTAGAGCATTGTTCATATATGCCAAGGTTACAGGTTCAATCCCTGGTCAGGGCACATATAAGAAGCAACCAATAAATGGATAAATAAGTGGAACAACCAATCAATATTTACCCCCTCTCTCTCTGTCTCATCAATAAAAAATGTTTCTGTGCTTCTCCCTGCATCCATAAATATCATGGATTCTACCCTAACAAAGGTGCAAAAGAGAAAGTACAGTTCATTTGAAAACAGAGAGAAGGCCCAGGAAGAAGAGGAGGAAAACATGCCCTCAGTAGTTCTCATTTGAGAGGGAAGCAGACCCCCATCTGTTGACCAGATTCTGAGCCCCTGGATAGGTTCTGTTTACTGGGGCTGGTCCCAGAAACCTCAGCCAAAGTGGCTGACTCTGAGAACATAAGGAAGGTGGTGAGGGCTCAGGGGCATTTGTTTTTTGTTTTTTATTTTTTGCTCATAGCCGGGAATGTCTATGCTTTGAATTCCAGGTCAATGAGAATGTCTGGAAAATGGATCCCATCTGGTTACATGACTACATGAGGAAGGGAAGACTGTCATTGTGTACAGACTGGGGAATCAGACCTAAACAATACGCAGAGTCAAGGGAAGTAGACTTGGGAGGGAAATTTCAGCTCCAGAGTAAATGCCAACAAGTGGGGTAAGGTTCCAGGAGGAAGTAAGGGACAGCAGAATGGGGAACCTGCCAGTAATGAATTCCAGCTGGAATTCTGTGAAGTGACAGATGTGGGAGGCCCTGTGCCACAGGTGGTTTGCTTTTCTAGTTATTATTAGGCATCTGGACTCTTTAGGGAAAGCCACTCATTGCATGGATTTCTTAAAGGTTCAATTAAGGGCCTAGAGAAGCCTGGGTAGACCATTCAATTCCAGGCACAGACTCCTGGAATGTTTTCAAATGAGTTAGTATTATTTTGTTGAAACAGTGACCAAATGACTGTTTGATAGTGTGTCTCTCTGATAAGTAATATCTTAATCCCCCCCTAATTTATTTTTGTAAAAGATCCTTTGGTTACAATCACAATTTCTTTAAAATTAAGCTCCAGTTACTTCACAGGCATTTGTTTTATGCACAGTCTGCAGTATTTATGCAATGAACATTTAAAAGCAAAATAGGACCAGTTATGCCACAGACAAAATCAAACATACAAAAAGCAAGCTTTTTTTTTTTTTGTAAATGTAGTTTTTTTTGTTCCCCCCCAAAATATGCTGCTGTCCTTTTATTATCAGAATCACAGAAAACAAGATACATAATTCATCAGTTCCACTCTAGCGAGCACATTAGAGATGAACACTCCAGACTAGGATTGAGGAAGTCTTAGTTTAAGAGAACAGTTTAATACTTATTATGTGTTTGAGCATGATAAAATTAGCTAATCACCAGTAGCCTCTGATTCTTTCTCTGCAAATTATTACCTCTAACTGAGTTCATGCCTAAGAGTTTATGATATAAAAGTGATGCCATTTTAGAGTACTTTGTGAAAATTAAACTATAGCTGTTTATTGCAGTCTACATGTTCTTTGTGCTCTGAATTATGGTTAATTTCCATGGTATAAATGTAAAAATAGTCCAGCTGGTATGGGTCAGTGGTTGAATATCGACCTTCAAACCAGGAGGTTATAGTTCAATTCTTGGTCAGAGCACATGCCTAAGTTGCAGGATTGATCCCCAGTGCAAGACATGCAGAAGGCAGAAGATCAATGAATCTCTCTCATCACTGATGTTTCTATCTCTCTTCCTCTCCCTTCTTCTCTGAAATCAATTTTAAAAAAAAGAAATGTAAAGACAAATAGATTATCCCATTTCCTAGATAGTAATAGTTTATGCAAATATGCTATACTGGTTATTATGTAGTTCTTAAAAAATTAAAGTCTTAAATATTAAATTGGAAACCATAAAAATCCTAAACAAAACATTGGCAATAAAATCTTGGGCATTTCTCATAGCAATATTTTATATATATCCTTAGGCAAGGGAAACAAAGGAAAAAATAAACAAATGGGACTACATCGAACTAAAAAGATTTTGCACAGCAAAGGAAAAATCAATAAAATGAAAAAATAACTGAATGAATGGGAGAATATGTTCGCCAATACATCTGGTAAAAGGTTAATATTCAAAATGTGCAAAGAATTTATAAAACTCAATACCACAAAAACTAAACAATCCAATTAAAAAAATAGGCAAAGGACCTGAATAGATAATTCTCCAAAGAGAACATACAGATGGCCAATGAAAAGACTCTCAATGTCATTAATCAAGAAATGCAAATTAAAACCAGATATCACCTCATGTCTATCAGAATGGCTATCTATACCTATAAAAGAGTAACATGCAAATTGGTGTCACTCTGCTATGTCCACCAGCCACTCAGAGCTATATGCAAATTAACCCAACAAAGATGGCTGTTAATTTGCATACACAGGCACGGAGTGAAGACTGAAGACAGTGTAGAAGGAAGCCAAGAGCTGTAGGAGGGAGCAAAGCGATGGCAAAGGGAACAGAGTCGAGTCAGCAGAGATGGTGGAGAAAGAAGGAAGCAAGGCAGCGGAGACGGGAGGGAGCGAAGTGGCAGAGAAGGGAGGGAGCTGAAGCGGCAAAGGTGGAAGGAAGCGAGGCAGTGGAGAAGGGAGCGAAGCTTGCCTCGACAGAGCAAAGTCATAGTCTTGCTGGAATAGGACGAGGAAGCCCTATTCTTGCAGGAATCTTCCTGCAACGGGCCTCTAGTTCTACATGATAAAAAGCTAATATGCAAATCGACCAAACGATGGAACTGACCACCAGGTGCAGATGCTCAATGCAGGAGCTTCCCCCTAGTTGTCAGTGCGCTCCCACATGGGAAGTCCCACTCAGCCAGAAGCCGGCTCACAGTTGACTAGCACAGTGGCAGTGGAAGGAGCCTCTCCCACCTCCAAGGCAATTCTAAGGACCCCCCCATCCCCTAAGTGCACGAACGTCATGCACCAGGGCCCTAGTCATTAATAAATCAACAAATAAGTGTTGATGAGGTTATGGATAAAAGGGAACCCTTGTGCACTCTTGGTGGGAATGGAGGCTGGTACAGCCACATGAAAAACAGTATGGAGTTACCTCAAAAGTTAAAAATGGAACTGCCTTATCATCCAACAATTCCACTTCCTTGGAATTTATCCAAAGAAACCCAAAACATTAATTCAATATATATATATTTCCCTATGTTCATTGCAGCATTATTTACAATAGCTATGATTTGGAAATAGTCCAAGAGTCCATCAGTACATGAGTGAACAAAACAGCTACGGTACATTTATACAATGGAATACTATTTGCTGGTAAAAAGTAAGAACATTTTACTCCGGAGAGCATCATGCTAAGTGAAATAGGCCAGTCAGAGAAAGACAAGTACCATATGACTTCACTCACATGTGGAATTTAATGAACACACTGAACTAACAAGCAAACTAGAGACAGACTCATAGATAGAGAACAGGCTGACAACTCTGGTGTGGGGATGTGTGGGGGACAGTGGAGGGATTGAGCAAAATAGAAAAAACTAGAGAAAGAATTCATGGACACACACAGTAGTGTGTTGATTATGGGGGGTGGTGTAGAAGAGGGTATATGGGGTGATAAATGATGATGGGGAAAAATAAAGTAAGATAAAGAAAAATATTAAATTGTTTTATTCATTATTAACTCTGTTGAAGAGAGCTAGCCTTTTAAAATCAAGATTAGAATCAAAAAAGCATAGTGGAGTAAGTTGTCACAGCATGGTATTTGACAAAGTCCCATTTTAATCTGTGGGGATATATACATATCACCACTCGGTGCAGGAGGTGAGGGTGTGGCAGAAGTTCCCCTCAGCCTGGCCTGTCCCTCTCACAGGCCAGGAGCTCTGGGGGATGTCCGACTGATAGGCAGGCCCAAGCCCGCAGTCGGACATGAGTCCAACTTCTAGCTGAGCAGCACTCCACCTATGGAAACACACTGACCACCAGGGGACAGCTCCTGTGTTGAGCATCTGCCCTCTGGTGGTCAGTGAGTGTCTTAGTGACTGGTTGTTCTGCCATTGGGCTGAAACCGGCTCTCTGACATCCCCTGAGGGGTCCTGGATGGCAAGAGGGCGCAGGCTAGGCTGAGGGACCCCACCAGTGCACGACTGGGGCTGGGGAGGGACAGGAAGTTGGTCAGCTGAGGAGGTTGGTCAGCACAGGAGGGCTCTAGGACGTGTCTAGGCCATCTCATTCAGGCCCGATTGGCCGGACCCCAGCAGCAAGCTAACCTACCGATAGGAGCATCTGCCCCTTGGTGATCAGTGCACATCATAGCCAGTGGTTGAGTGGCTTAGGATATCATTAACATATTAAGCTTTGATTGGTTGAATGACCAACTGGACAACTAGACAGCATATTAGGCTTTTGTTATATAGGAGATATAATAATATATATAATCTATATATATATTAGGACTGTGTGTGCCCACTGATGTAAACTTGTGTTAAGTCTTGGGTTGCAGCAGGATGGACTACCAGGATCTGAATCTGGAAACCAGATTAACTAGATGGCATGTAACAGATGGGACTAAGGGTAGGACCACAAGTCCATTAGCATTTCCGTATAGACAAAGGGACTATGGTCATACTTGGGGGGGACATCTCAGCCAGAATTATACAGAAAAAGAACAAATCTGTAGACATAATGTAAAATAAAAATGGAGACAGGAAAGAAAATTAATTTTAATTCTCAGGCAGTAAACAGGATCAGAAGCAAATAGAGACTAATGAGTTTGAGAGAGAGGGAATTAGGACTTCTGGGTCCATTGCTGAGGGCCACATTCTAAAATGTTCAGGTTTTTTTTCTTTCTGTTGAGAAATTTTTATGTATAAGTATGTTCTACTTCCCAGAGAGAGACAGGGCTCCTGTTCTTTATAGCCAATGATTATAGCTCAAATTGAAAGTGTTGTATTCAAGGAGAAAATCTTAAATATCTTAAACATATGCATGCACTGTGCATTGGTGTGAATAACTTCAGTGCATTTATGACATGGTGTAAAATGATAGATAATTGAAATTGTAAAAGTTGCTAAGAACCATTGGATTTTTATCTGGTCACTGAGGAAGGACTCTCTTTGTGTATAACTCCTACTGAGATCTCCACAACGATGACACATGTTAGGACATGCTCTTGCTGTCTAAAAGAAGAAGCTGGTGTAAGGAAGATAAGTAAACTCCTAAATCTATATAATTCAGGGAGCTGTGGAGTCAAGTTTCAGATTCAGGTCAGTGATTCCTCAGTCCTTTGTTCCTAATCCCAACACTAATCTCTGCTTTACACTATGACACGTGGCTAATATTATTTTACCCGAGTGTTCCTGAATGTTCCATTAAATTATAAAATACAGCTCTTAGTAAACCATGAATCTAGATGATTTGAATTTTGCTTTACTTATACTCTGGTCAAGGTACAATAGGCAGAAAAAAGGAAGAAAAACAAAGAGCTGAATGAAAGAGTATTAAAGAGGATAGTTAATGTACAATTAATGCTTAGGGGTGAGATAAAATATGCAGAGGTGAGAGCGGTGAAGAAGAGGGAAAATTCCCTCTCTTGCCAAATTTCCTCTTTTCCTCATTCCTGTTCTCCATGCAGAAACCGTGATTTATTCCTTCCTATGAAATGAAATTCGGCATTTCTATAGTTAAATGTTAAAAGTAAACAGAATTCTGTGTGACAGATGAGATCCTGTGACTTAGACTTAGCTCTGCCCTGCTTGGCTAAAATTGAGTTGCTTTGTGAATAAAACAACTTTTATTTTCTTTCTAATGTTAGAGGAAATGTATGATATATGTAGGTCTGGAAGCCAAACAAAGCTATATCTTTATGACTTTTTTTTAAATTATATAACTTATATACAATTTTATTCTATCACTCTTACAAACTGACAGTCAGTTTTACTGAGAGTAAATGTTTTCAATTCATACCATGGAATGTCAGGTTTTAGAGGGAGATTATAAAGAAACTAGGAAAATCAGACAAAAGAGTTTATAAATAGCTTTCCTTAATTTATAGTCAATCCTGATAAATGCTGGAGACATAAGTAAAGGACAGTTGTAGGAAAATTAGGTTTTCATTTTACAAACACATGACAATTTCACACTTTAAGCTGCATAATCTGCACGTTTTAGGTACCATAAGAAGCTTACACATATAATGTGGACAAAGCCAGAAGGAGTTAACTAAAATAATGCCTGATTTGACCTCTCCTGTCCTTCCTGGAATTCATTTAGCTAATTATACCAGGTAAGAATGTCTCTAGTTGGCCAAATACCCAAGGTCAGAGTCATGACGAATGATCATTGTCTGAATAAGGACGCTATTGTTGTTTTAAAAGGAATGTTGGTGTTCCTGAGTAAGTAGGGAAACATGTTATTAAAATGTATAATTAGTTTTCATACAAATTCCAAAGATATATAATAAACCACCAATGTTTTATTTACTCCTAATTCAGGGCATTGCAGGCTTATTGAACACAAGAATCATAGCAACTACTTAGTGTCTTACAGAGACAAGTACTCAATAAATGCTTTTGATAATAAATGTTACTTATTTTTTATCTCTGTGTATGTCTCTGTTCCCCTATGCAAACTTGGAGCAAGTTTCCATGCATCTGAAATACGATCAATTGATACTGAAGTAATCAGAGAATTTATTGCAGTAAAGCACAATCATTCAAGTGGAAATTGTAGTTTT
Source organism: Murina feae (assembly GCA_004026665.1). Taxonomy (NCBI): domain Eukaryota; kingdom Metazoa; phylum Chordata; class Mammalia; order Chiroptera; family Vespertilionidae; genus Murina; species Murina feae. Next base: position 51,195 of record PVJC01000934.1, on the reverse strand, counting down.
CCTTTTTATAAGGCATTTAAAAATATAGGAACATCATCAATCTTATTAGTTATATTTCTGTGAGATGTTTTCCTTTAATTTTTTTATATTTCTTTTTTGTTGTTGTTGGTTTACCATGTATTCTTTCTCATACATTGATAGAGAAGTTACTGCCTGCAAAACACTGTGCTAATCCTGAGAATAAAATGGAATTGTGTGCATATGGCTAAGGACAACATAGGAAACAAGGGAGTGTTGGGATTGGAAGCAGGTCCTAGGGTGTAGGCAGTACACCTGAACCCCACCTGAACGAAATGAATCATGCTTTTGTGATTAAGGTTATTAAGAGATAATAACATCCTAATTGTAATATGTTCAAATTAATTTTATTTATAATTGATAGACATAAGAATCTATATTCAATATTATATTAGAATTAACTATATTTAAAATATATTTTTGCCTCACCAAGCAATATGTTATGAAAAAGTCATATGAAGACATGAGAAAGCACAGTTAAAGATATTTTAAACTTGCTTATCCCCCTTAACTATTTGCTAGTTTTAAAACTGATTGAGGAAGAGTTGGAAATGAGGATTAAGATTAACAAAACCAAGTGTAAATAAGAACAGAACTTTGAGACCGTGGCCCTATAAAGAGCCTTTAATCTTAATTTTTATTTGTTTTAAAATTACTCTAGAGATAAGGATCTGAGCATAAATGCATCTATATCAATCCTCCTTTCTACTTAAAAGTATATTAAGTGATAGAAAAGACTGTTTTAGACTGAATAATTCCATAAGTGGCAAGCATAATTCCTAAGAAAGAAAAAGAAACAGAGAGGGAATCGGATCTGTAGGTCAATAATGCCACAGCCAATCACAGTTTGGAAGAGCTAGGAGTGCCTGTTGGGAGCCCAACTTTCTCCATGAGAAGACACAGGAAGAGGAGCCTAGGCCCTCTTCAGGTGATGGATGGGGTGGCATTTGGACCACAGAGCTCTCTGACATCCTCCTCTCTTTATCTATGGAAAACTGGCTAAGCAAGCTCATGGGTTAAAGTGAAATGTCTGCTTCTACTTTGGATGCTGGGAAGCAAAGATGTGTCCTGGGTAGTTCCTAGACCCAGCTGTGACACTTTGGAAACTCCATGGCAAAATAAAAAATAAAATTATCTCTTCCTCGGTAACTATTGGGTTAATAATAAACATGACGGAAAGATGAACTAGGTTTTACGGACAAAAATGTGCCACAACACATCTGAGGCAATCATTCCCTCTAAAGGTAGAAAGTCCCCAAATGAAGCAAGCTACTCACAAGAGTTTCCGTCAGTAGCTTGTAACTTCTGCAGTCAGACCCCTTTGGGGGGGGGGGGGGCGGCTGGGAGATGCACATTTTTGCCTCTTTCCTCTTCAGTTCATTATATAACTAACATTTACTTTGCTTCCTTTTAAGTGAATCTCTGCTAATGCTTAAAATATACACATACATTTAACTGCTAATATGTATAGTTACCACACCAAAAAATATCTAAGCATTGGAAAACATATTTCCTTCGGGTATACCACTTATAATCACATTTTGTACACACAGTGGCCCATTCTCTTATACTTTGAGGATACTAACTTTGAAGAAATAAAGCAAAATGAAATACAACACATCTATGAATACTTTAAAGGCTTTGTATTCTTGCAATAAAATAAGGCAAAGGATCTATAGTAAAAATTGTACAGTACTAGTGGACAAATTGTTTCATTAACATCATTTCAAAATTCTTTTATATGTTAATTGTCTATCTTTATTTTAGTCCACGTAAGTTCTAAATATTCTCTCTACCTCTTTATCGAACCACTCATTAATAGTACCCTTTGTACTCAGAGCTTCCAAAGGGGTGACTTTAACATAGTAAATTACATATTAATTTATTATGTTAAGAATAAAAATATCTTAACATTAAAGGATTTTAATAGATAGAAGTTAAATCATAGTATAAAAAAGAATATATCTTAAACATTGAAATTTTAGTAAGTAGGAGATAGATAAGTACATGAAAGTTATGAAGCCCTCAAAATTCATCATAACATAATGCCAATGAATGATGCTTTAAGCAATTTAAGATTTAACTATGAATTCTCTTATTTTAACATTCTCTTTTGGTGTTTTGTTTTTTTCATTTTAAGTATATTTTATTGATTTTTTTACAGAGAGGAAGGGAGAGAGAGAGAGAGTTAGAAACATCGATGAGAGAGACACATTAATCAGCTGCCTCCTGCACACTCCCTACTGGGAATGATGTGCCCGTAACCCAGGTACATGCCCTTGACTGGAATCAAACTTGGGACCTTTCAGTCCGAAGGCCGACGCTCTATCCACTGAGCCAAACCGGTCAGGGCCATTCTCCTTTGTTTTAAAATAGTTGAAAATGTAGTCACCAATTTTCAAAACTTGCCATATCTTTCAAGGTCAATTAGCCCTGGCCAGATGGCTCTGTTGGTTGGAGCATTGTCTAGTACACCAAAAGACTGCAGGTTTGGTTCCAGGTCAGAGCTCATACCTAGACTGCAGGTTTAATCCCTGGTTGGGATGCAGATGGGAGGCAACTGATGGATACTGCTTTCCCATATCAATGTCTCTCTCTCTCTCTGCCCCCTTCTTGTATCTCTAAAATTCAATAAAAAACATATTTTCAGATGAGGAATTAAAAAATAATAATAAATAAAGGACAATTAAATATTATTTTAATGAGGTATGATAAGAATGACTCCATACTAAGCCACTATAATAACAAAGTGTGTGGTTTTGATGACCTTATCTAATGAAGTTTGTTGGTAAATAGGCAACATTGATATGTGCTCAGATCAATCTATATTGAAGACTAAGACAGCTACAGTGAATTGAGCAAAAAGCTATGGAAACACTTAAGCTTACTATCACAAAGATCCCACTTTATAACTTGTCATTCTCAAGAGGTAAATAACACAGGCTGTTTCTTCCATATTTTTATTACAGACAGGAGTCCAAGTAGGAAATTAAATTTAGATTCTTTAAGTGATGAATTGTGTAAACATTTATTACATTTTCATCTGAGTAAGACAGCTAAGCTGACCTATTTTTACAGGGATCATGTAAAAGAACATAAGGCAATAATCGTGCATGGATCCAAAGGCCCCATCTGTCTTCATGATCTCTTTTTCCACTGGCTTCATGTGGAACTTAGTGGTTGCTAGGCTCAGTAGTGCATATTGAAACTTGATTAAAGTTGTAGATGAAATAGCAAGACCTCTTTAGTCCTCATGAACTCGATCCACATAAGACTTCACAAGCGCTTCCACAAAAGATTAATGCCAATTGTTCTGCCTGGATAGCAGTGTGTTTCCACAGCTTCTCTTTCTACTATAAGAGACAGAGTTAGATGGAAATCTATTTCCTGTCTATGTGACCATGGGCGACTTACCTCACTTCACTGAGCTGCTACTTTCTGGCCTATAAAGGGATGGTACTATTTACTTCATAGTGCTTTTATGAGGTAAAACCTGACACATAGTAGGAACTCAACAAAAGTCAGTGACTGCCCTTCCCACTCATGTCATTATTGCAAAAGCGCACATTGAGTCTAACCCTTAATTTTATTAAAAGTGGACTGCTTGATATTTTGATTGAAACATGGAACAGAAATTTTATTTTCATTCACTTAATGGTAAAATAAAGTCCTGACTCACAAACATGAACTTGTACCTTTATCTCATTTTAGGCAATCCGCTTTTGTCTGAGAACATAAATGACATTTGTGAACAATTATCCTAGGAAAAAAGAAATTGACACTGAGAAGCTGAAGTGCTCATATTTATTTATTTATTTATTATTTCTTTTTCTATTTCCTTATAGAACAGTTTTGATCATTCAATAGATAGTAGTGTTCACAACATATTTCCAGGGGAGATTATATAGCATTCAATACATGAATATGTTGAGTTTCCTAAACAAATTCCTTTTAAAATATATTCTGTTCCTTTAAATTCCCTCAATCTCATTTTCATTGCACTCTTACCAGCCAACCCTATCACCTTTTATCTGGGTCATGGAATTTTCTTGCTTAATTGGTCCAATTAATTCCCATTTCTTCTTTAAACTATTTCCGATGGTATTTAAGTAATTTCTTCATAAGTCTTCTATCACAGCAATTCTTTCTTTGGCAGAGCAGGGGAGAGCACTACTAGGACTCTCCCATCATCATTCAGTGATGTTATCTGCTTTATTTTAGTAAAAGATCTTTCCATTGAGAACAAAATAATATTAACAATATTTAGCTATTAGTTTAAATTTTATTTCCAGACAGATATTTGATCTTTTATAAGACTTTCAATCTCCCTCTACCCCCACTTCACATTCCAAAAGCAGTTAACAATCTCTCTGTGAAGGGTTTATACAAAACATTAAATGCAGGGGTGGGCAAAAGTAGGCTTACAATTATAATACAAATAATACAATAATTAATACATGATAATACAAGAATAAACTATGTTTCACACAGTAACAACTCTAAACCTACTTCCTACTTTCGCCTGTCCCTGTACATCCCTCAGAGCAAGTTCACTTGCACAGCATGGACTAGACTTGCTCTGACTGGCGAACATCCCGGTGTGGCTCATTTTGCTTAGTTTGGGAGTTCTGTTTCTTTTCTCTTCCCATAATATCTCAGTGACGGTACAATTTACGGCTCTAATGCTTCTGAGGCACATAATTTTCCAGATCTTACTTGTAGGCAGTCGTTCTCATGCCATGGTTTGCATCAGTAAACTAACAAATATTTCATGCGACATTGCACAGATGGCTCGATGTTCTCCTGCCTATCTTTCACTAGAAAATCTCCTTTTCAGCATCAGGGCAGTGCCTCCGATGTCACCTTTTCATAGTGGTTTTTCCCTGTGTTGTGAATATATTCAACTAATACAAACAGAAACTGTGTCTCTGATGAAGAGAAGACAATACTAATTTACCCTAACTCAAGTATCTCCATTTAAGTAAAACATTTCATCAAGGTCCATTTATGTGTTACGAATCAAGAAAGAAATAAACATTCATTAGTCACTTGAGTTATTATGAACCTGGTCAATCATCTCTGTGGCCATTTTCTCTCCAAAGATGATATCTTTTATGTCTTAACTCCAGGAGTGTCTGTAATGCAAATGCATTGCAATGAGATCTGCTTCTTTTAAAACTCTTATGCTTGGATTCAGTGCTTGTGTGAATGAAGGGAAGATAGGGCTGTGAGTAACAGAGGCTCCCCTCAAAGGTTGGTTCAACATGATAGCCGTTTACTTCCCATTCTGAGGAATCTGGATGTGACTAGCCCATGGCTGGTTTGTAATTCTTGGCAGTCATATGGAAGCCAGCCTGCTTCTAGTTTTCTGTTCTGCCACTGCCAGGGACAGGCCCTCTGTCTCATGGACCGAGAGTGATTTCCAGCCATCATCTCCATGCAGGGCCAACTATATAATTCCCAGTCATGAAAATGAAAATATGAAAATCCCTTTTTCAAAAACAGAGAAAAGATGTAGTTGAAGGTGCTACAATACAAAGCTACTCCTATCTTATGCAGTTTCTTAGTTTGTTAAGAGAATTTTTTCTTTATAATTAATGTTTTCCTAAATCAAAAATTTAAATAAAAAATATCAACTTTTGAGAGAACCAAGATGGTGGTATGAGATATATATCTAAATGTGCAGCCTCCACACCTACATTATAAAAATACAACTATACAGATAAATGGCCATCCTCCAGAACCAAGGGAGGGGAAGCTTTATAAATAGAAGGCAAGAAAGGGAGTGCATTGAGACTGAATAGAAGCTCCCGGCGCCCAAACTGAAAGGTACGGACGTGTGAAACAGAGGCGGTGGCGCGGCAGTGCGGGTGAAAGGGAGTGGCAGCTGCACTCGGGTCCGTGGCTTGGAAGGAGATTATAAGCATTCAGTGCGACCCGGTGGGGCAACGGGGCGGTGGAAGACCAGTGGCGTTCTAGCAGTGCTGTTTGCAGCGATCACTGACGCAAAGATTTGGGGACTGAGAATCATGCACGGACCCCAGGGCTTGGAGACACCAAACCCGGTAGAAACTGCAGCATCAGCAGAGGGGAAGCCATTGTGAGTCGCTCCACCCCCGGTAATTCTGAGACCCTGCCCCGCCCCACCTACAACCCCGCCCAAGCTGTGCGCCTGCCTGCCTGCAGCATAACCTAAGGGTCTGCAGCTGAGACAGAACTCCAATAGATCCAAACTCTAAACAATGAGGAGAAAGGCCTCAGGTCATTTCCCCCTAGTGATACCTCCCAGTGATAACTACAACAAGACTGTGCACCCAGCCTTCAAAGGCATACAACAAGAGTGTCCACTCCAGGTGATTGGGGAGGCTGAATCACTGGGCCCTATATAGGACACCTAGCACAGAAAGCCAAAATGCGGAGACTAAGAAACAGATCACAAAAGACAGAAATTGAGGAATGCAAACGACTGGATATAGACTTCAAAACCACGGTTATTAGGTTTTTCAAGAAGTTTCTAGAGACTGCTGATAAATTTAGTGAGACCCTCGAGGATATGAAAAAGAACCAGCTAGAAATTAAGCAGACACTGATTGAAATAAAGAATAATATACAGAGATCCAACAGCAGACGAGAGGATCGCAAGAATCAAGTCAAAGATATGAAATATGAAGAAACAAAACCCACCCAGTCAAAAAAGCCGAAAGAAAAAAAAATCAAAAAGTATGAAGATAGTGTAAGGAGTCTCTGGGACAACTTCAAGCGTACCAACATCAGAATTATAGGGGTGCCAGAAGAAGAGAGAGAGCAAGATATTGAAAACCTATTGGAAGAAATAATGTCAGAAAACTTCCCCCACCTGGTAAAAGAAATAGACTTCCAAGTCCAGGAAGCACAGAGAACTCCAAACAAAGGGAACCAAAGGAGGACCACATTAAGACACATCATTATTAAAATGCCAAGAGCAAAAGACAAGGAGAGAATCTTAAAAGCTGCAAGAGAAAAGCAGTTAGTTACCTACAAGGGGGCACCCATACGACTATCAGCTGATTTCTCAATAGAAACTTTGCAGGCCAGAAGGAAGTGGCAAAAAATATTCAAAGTAATGAACAGCAAGAACCTACAACCAAAATTACTTTACCCAGAAAAGCTATCATTCAGAATTCAAGGTCAGATAAAGAGCTTCACAGACAAGAAAAAGCTAAAAGAGTTCATCACCACCCAACTAGTATTATATGAAATGCTGAAAGGTATCCTTTGAGAAGAGGATGAAGAAAAAGTAAAGATAAAAATTATGAACAACAAATACATATCTATCAACAAGTGAACCTAAAAATCAAGTGAATAAAAAATCTGATGAACAGAATAAACTGGTGAATATAACAGAATCAAAGGCATAGAAAGGGAGTGGACTGACAATTTTCAGGGGTAAAGGGTGTTGGGGGTGCGGGAAGAGAATGGACAATGATCGTACACCTATGGATGAGGACAATGCGGGGGTGGGGACAGAGGGTAGGGTGGGAAATGGGAGGAGGGGAGCTATGGGGGGAAAAAAGAGGAACAACTGTAATAATCTGAACAATAAAGATAAATTTAAAAAACAAACAAAAAACCCCATCAACTTTTACTAATCACCTTGATATTGTACAATGTTAGTTGAAAGTGCAAATATGAAAGTATTTCACTCATATATGTTGCTATCGAAGACACAATCACTATTTGATAACTCATACATCCAGAATGGTGGAGACACTGCACAAAATGAACTCAGACACTTTTGTTTCATGTTTTTATGCATGCACCACTCTCTATCTTCACCTTACGGATGCTAAGGGAAGTCTGAAAGGAAAAGAATGATGAGCTGCCTTTTTTCCCATCCCTTTCAGGTTAGTGTCTTCAGCATAAGTATTTGGCTGATACAAGGAAGTGATGCAGCTAAGAAGGACCATAACAAGGTTCCCTTGTACTTTATGCATCTTAGAATCCCATCACCTTCTCCTTCAGTTTAAAGCAAGTTCTTCTTGAAATACAAAGTGGAACTGGCAATATTGCCGGCTTTTTCAGTCAAACCTCTACCACGTTTCCTTTGTACTCACTTTGCATCTCACTGAACTTGGTCACATGGTCTACTGGATCCTCACCTCACAGGACCTTGAGATGCTACAAGAAGGAAACAATGAGCATCTGAAACACATACTGCAAGCATCTCCTCAGGTCACACACATCTCCGCGGACCCTCAGGACTGCAGTTACAGAACATAAGCTCAAAGATAAAATTAGGGATTTGTGGAGGGCTACTGCACGGCAATTAGATATGGGCCCCTTCTGAGCATCAGGTCCTATCTAATCATACTGCTTGAATGGCTATGAGTGGGTCATGTCTCCTTGTTCTCATTTTGAAGAGGTTGAAGGAAAGAGAAGGAGATGGGACAAGAAGCTCCATCATGTCTCCTTGAAGGAGATTTCCCAGACATTGTCACCTTATACTCGATTCAATCTCAGTGGCCAGAACTGTGATATGAGGCTAAAACTAACCGTAAGGAACATAATCATTACTGTAGGCAGACGTGAGCTCAGTGTAGGCCACCACACTAACACTTGGGATTCAAACCTCCCTCTGACAGGCCCCAGAGTAAGAGTTTTGTCCACCCCACTGCACTGCCTTTCACTCCCTTAGTCCTCAGGTTTTCCCTGAGTAAGAGCTGAAACAGCAGGCGGGCTCTTCAACATCCCCTGCAAACGGACATGTTTGGGTGACTCGGTTTTTCTTTTAAGCTCTGTGCATGTTCAGAAATGGTATGAAAGTGAGGTGAATGTTAATTTGGGAGTTACAAATAAGTTTTAGCAAGTAGGTGTATTTGAAAAAAGGAATCTGAGAATAATGAGGATCAACTGTATTAACTTTTAAAACAAATATAAAATAAGATACATAATCATTTGATTATATCGAATGTTAACACAATTATAAACATCATCTGGATTTCAATACAAACATGAGTAAATATTTTAACTTTTTGAAAATGTGTCATCAATTAGGAAGGTGTCTGCTTTACATTTTCCTTTTTCCCATCTCCCATTTTTTCTTTCCCTCTTTAACTTCCACTCATGTACAAATGCACCAGGCTTATATGTCTCCAGCACATCTATGCCTTCCTTCATCAAATGTCAGGCAAGACTCAAATGCATCTGTTTGGTGCATGTTCCTGACATGATAGTCACTAGTGGTGAGGTCTATGAGAGGAAAGTATGTGAGATGGTAGTGTCTCATGGGAGATCTGACCTGATGCTGAGGGTTGGTGAGGAAGTGTGGCAAGAAATACTTCACTGAAGGATGAGTAGGGGTTAACTAAGGACAAAGACAGGAGAAACATGAGCTCCAAACAATTGGAACAAAATAGAAAAGACCCTCTAGGGCAGGGGTTCTCAACCTTCCTGATGCTGCGACCCTTAATACAGTTCCTCATGTTGTGGTGACCTCCAACCATAAAATTATTTTCATTGCTACTTCATAACTGTAATTTTGCTACTATTATGAATTATATGTGATATGCAGGATGTATTTAGGCGACCCCTGTGAAAGGGTCATTCAACCCCCAAAGGGGTCACGACCCACCGGTTGAGAACTGCTACTCTAGTGGTATTAGCCTAAATGTAAAATGTGAAGAAAGAAGCATAGTGATACTGAATATAGAGAACTGGAGATCTGGGCAAAGACTAGGACATGCAGAGCCCTGTAGGTCTTTATGGAAGGAGTGATGAAAAATCAATCTGTGTATTGGGATGTCAAGGTCAGCTGGTATTTTTAAAGGTCAAAGAGTATGGTATGTGCATAAGTGATCAATGAATAGCAACAGCATATTCGGAAGGATTAGTGAGAAGATAACTTCATTAGATCAAAAAAGGGATGATGGTAGCTTGTATTAAGGACAGGTGGGAGAAATGAAGAGAATATTCAGTACATATAATTGATTTGTATATAATTTTATTATGTTACCACTTGAGTGAAATATAAGGATCATTCAGAAGAAAAATACTTTTGGATGAGAACTTGAATATATTAGGCAAAATGTAATTTCTATATTTTACAACTACTTGAAGTATCCAGAGAATCAAATGTACAAATAATAGTTATTGCTATCAAAAGATTAGCTATAATATCATGGGGTTTTGGCCATTTATAGTACTGATATGTGATAGGGGTGAGGAGGAGTCTATGGAGATAAAGCAATGCTGCTACCAGAAGCTAATCCCAATCGAGATCAATTTTTAAAATTATAAAATGAAAGTTCTATGTATGTCATATATATACAGTGAGTGGCCAGATTATTATGACCACCTGACATTCATAGACAATTTCGCACTGGAGTTGCTAGAGGGCCAGACCATTATAAACATCTGAATAGCACAACATATCTAAGTATCATTGCTGATCAAGTTCATCCTATCATGTTGATGGCGTATCCCAATGGAGATGGCTTCTTCCAACAAGACAATGCACCATACCACGGTGCTCGTATTGTGCAGGAGTGCTTTCAAGAACATGAGGGAGACTTTATCTTGCTTAGGTGGCCCCCACAATCACCAGATCTCAATCCAATTGAGCATTTGTGGGATGAAGTTAAAAGAGCCATCAGGCAGCTGGTTCCACAACCATCAAATCTCACAGAACTGGACAGTGCTATTCATCAGGCATGGTGTCAGATTCCTCGCATCACCTTTCAACATCTCATGGAGTCAATGCCAAGAAGAATCGCCGCAGTATTGAAGGCAAAAGGTGGCTCAACCGAAGTACTGATGGGGTGGTCATAATAATCTGGCCACTCAGTGTATGTGTCTAAATGTGTCCATCGTTATATATTATCTGGAAGAATTGAAAGTTAGTGAGTGAGTCAGTCAATCATCAATAATATGCTATAATAAAAAAGATTGGGAATAATCATCTTAGCTGCCAACTAGTGTACTGTTTTTTAATATTAAAAAAACAACCATAGCCGTAACCAGTGTGGCTCATCTGGTCAGCCCGTGCACTAAAGAAACTGCTGGTTTAATTCCCAGTCAGGGCACAGGCCCAGGTTGCTGGCTCCGTACCCAACTCAGTAGGGGGCGTGCTTGAGGCAGCCGCACTATGTTTCGCTTTCACATCTGTTTCTCTCTCTCCCTTCCTCTCTCTCTCAAATAAATTTTTTAAAAATCTTAAAAAACGAACAACCATAAAATTAGAATTTTTATAGCCAGATTTTTCTCCAGATCATTTAGGATTATTTTCTTTCAAGTATTACAAAGCCCACTGGCATAAGACCACCATGTGAACCTTGACAGTTCCTTTCAGATTATTAATATTTCCTGTGTTTTCCTAGCAGGAGATTTAACACCCTGAACACTATGGCAGACATTGTCTCAGCTTACTTTTCTCCACACTCTTTGTGCAGTGACCATGAATTCATTCCATCCCAGACAGCACAATAGAGAATAACTTAACTATGGTGTTTCAGCAAGTTGTTGCTTAAAGGTTGGATTTTTGTAGTGAACCATGACAACATTTTCTCTTTAAAATGGAAATACAGGAATATGTCTGATTCATTCTACAAACAAAAGCACACTCCATCCCAGCGTATCTAGCATGTAGTCTCTTTAAAGGCAAAGAAAAAACATGGCACTTTACTGTATGCAGCTGGTTCCTAAATCATACCAAAATTCTTCCTGTCTATTCCCAAAGATGTACATTTGCCTGTAAAGAAAATAGCAGGTAACATGACTATAAATAAAGACCACAGAAGAACTCATATTGAAGGAAGAAACTAATGAACTCTAGGGAAGATGACCATTGTTTGAGGACAATTAAGACCTCTCTATGAACTTACTATATACATAGCTATCCAACTTCAGGCACATCATGGGTTCTTTGGAAAAGACAATAACGCTGGGGAAAATAGAAGGCTGCAGGAAAAAAGGAAGACCGAATATGAGATGGATTGACTCCATAAGAGAAGCCATGGGCATAAGTCTACAGGAGCTGAGCAGGGCTGTTGAGAAGAGGACATTTCTCATTCACATGGTCATCAAAAATCAGAGCTTACTCAAGAGCAGCTAACACACACACATTTACATTTGAGAACAAGATGGGAAACCTGGCAGGCAATCATGTGTTGGGATAGGACTGGATGAGTAGCCTTTGAAATTTCTAATTGAGAAGGCTTGATCTTAATGCCCTAAGAAAACTGTCTTTGTTGTCACAAGATGATTTGTTCAGTCTCTTTAATAGAAGAGTGAGAAGAGTGTGGCAAGTGATTGTCTGGATAAATAGCTAGAAGTTAGAAATTATGATGAGAAAGATAGCAAGGAATGACTTTCCCTTTTATAGGACATTTCTCAGCTTCGCTTCTCCTTCAACCTGCAAATGATAGCCACAACCTGTCAGACTTGTGGGAAATGATTTGGCATTGGACAATTTTCTCCTTATCCGTATTTCAGACCATTTTCTACTATTGTATTTTGGCGCATGAAACACCCCAATGTTTGATTTATGCTTTCCAGAAATTTATGCAAATCTCATATTTGTTGATTCACTTTTTCCTATATTCTTTATGGTTTGGAATTATGGCATTTGCATTTTTTTACCATCTTTCCAAGTGGTTATTAGAAGGAAGAAGAAAAATGAAGCATTTAGTCTATCACACCTATCATTTTAAAATGGTGCTGTTCTATTTTATAGCAAAAGCAAAACACTTATAATTAAACAATGCAACTAAAAGATAGCAGTGTAATTTAGTTTACAGAAAAACTTATACTTGCACAACCAAAGTTCTTTAAATAATTCTCCCAAGTAGATCATCTAGTTGGTGATGTTTAATATTCCATTTAAAACAAATAAGCAAATAAAATAAATTTCTATTTTAGCATCTCTCTAAGTACATAGAGTGGACAATAAATAGTTGCTGAATTAAATTAAATTAGATGCAAAAATTCAATATTGATTTTCTGATGCTAAGTAATCAGAGAAGAACTCATGAAGATCTCCATGCTAAAAACTATAAACATATAAATCTTGAAAGAAGTGCCTGCTCAGAAGCAGAAACTAGAGTAAGAAAAATCAATAAAACAATTGGAAACACACACACATACACACTCACTCAATGCAAATATTTTTTGCAAGGTCTAAATCTGGCTCATCTCTATTTCCACAATGTGGTACGCATTTAATCTATTCATCGAGATGTAAATTATTAGATAAGGCAACTCCACACACTCTTTCAACTCCCCCAAAGTTGCTCTTCAAGAGAATAACAAAAGATAAGGCTTGGGGGGATGTGAAGGTCATGAGTTGATAGATGGCCTGAAATTCATTATTCACATTTGATGTAAAGGGAAAAGAAATAGGAAATGCATAGAATTTTGGGAATTTATAGGATAAATTGTCACAAGGTACTGGAAATAGATGAAAGAAAGATGAATGGAGAATATAAATGTAGATAATAGTTAATGGGCTGTTTATCAACTATGTTCAAAGTATTGCAGAGAAATATTAAGAGTGTAGGTTGCTTGGGAGACAGTGTTTGTGAAATAGAAAAACAAAAAAACAGAACTTGACTTCACATCTAACCATATATATTTAAATACCAGTACTCCTGTTTGCTAATTATTTGATTCTGAGTAAGAGATATCTTAACTGTTCTGCATCCAATATCCACTTCTGTATCATAACCATAACACAAAGTTAGACCTTTCCTATTATCAGTGTGAAAGTAAAATGTAAGATTGTATGGAAGAAATTTATAAAATACGAGATTTGTGCACAGGGGGTGGGGGGAGAGGGTGGAGGGTCCCTCAGCCTGGCCTATGCCCTCTTGCAGTCCAGGAGCCCTTGGGGAATGTCCGACTGCTAACGCTGCAGTGGAGGCAGGAAAGGCTTCCGCCACCGTCACTGCACTCTCCAGCCATGAGCCCTGAGCCTGGCTTGTGACTGAGCAGAACTCCCCCTGTGAGAGCACACTGACCACCAGGGGGCAGCTCCTGCAGTGAGTGTCTGCCCCTTGGTGGTCAGTGCACATCATAGTGACCAGTTGTTCTGCTGTTCACTCAATTTGCATATTACTCTTATTCTATAGGAGGATTATGCATTCTCTAAATTCTATTCTCACTTGTGAAATATGGCCTGGATTGATCTCATGCATGATTCTTAGCCAAATCATAAAACTATGAAACAAACAGTTCCTAGTCTGTCAACATTGTTTAGCAGTAATAGTAAAATTTATGGTTAGTATCTGGTTTCCATGGAGCCTTGGGTGGTAAGAGTCCAACGGTTAGAGTTGGTAACATGGATAGAATGTGCCCACGTGCCCAGTTCACTAAAGAGAATCTCAGCACAAGGGAAATGCGGGCTTCCTGATATGAAGGTCTTTTGCTAATGTGTGAAGGCTGGATGGCAATATGCATCCTTTTTGATCTGGTCCAGTGATGGGAGGGTCAACTGCACCTGAGGTTCCTGGAGTCTTCCCGAAGCTTAGCCTTAGTTGTTTCTGTTCTTTTCCCTTTGCCTCTACCAAAAGAGACCTGCAGGTAAACCTCTTCGAGTCTTCTGTGTCCTCACAGCAATCCAACACTTAAAGTGATTAGTGGATAATTAACACAATCCCGATAAATGTCTTGTTTAAAAAAACTGTTTTTTCTGGCACCTATTTACAGTATAACTTGCAATGGCCTGCCTGAGCGCACATGGAGATTAAACATTAACCCAGGAAACAAAACTTCTACCCATTCGCAATATCTACAAACACACACACACAAATAATTAAACAAAAATAATATACTTCACAGCAATTTCCAAATGGTTCTGTGCCTTATAATATTATTTTTAGTATGTTATGAAGTCGTTAAGAAAATTAATAACTCTTGGAGATATAACAAGGTCATAAAATTAGGCAATTATTCCACAAATGATTATTGGTCTCTTACACTCATCATGGCACTGTGCAAATTTCTGAGATCCAAACAGATATTCCTATCATTATTGAATCTGCAGCTTAGCAGAAGAGACTGAGAGTAAACAAATAAATTATAAATAAACATAGTAAATTATTTATATGAAGTAAAATAGTGTTCTGGGAGGGAATACTAGTGGAAAGTGGCATTAATTTTTCATGATCATTACCTAGAAGCTGTCTCTGAGGAAATAGTGTTTTAATGACAACTAGTAGAATGAGGAGAAGTTAGAAAAAGAAAAAAAAAAAAGATTGGGAAGCTGGGAAAGAACATTCCAGGCAGGATAAAGAGCATATGCAGCAAGCATATTCAAAATCTGTGAGCTAGAAGAGTTTGGACTGTCCCGAGAACTGGTCCAAGTCTAATAAAGCAGGTCCTCAATGAGCAAGCAGAAGAATGGTTCTCAGTGTATGATTGGATATAACTGTGAAAAGATATGTAAAGAAACTAAAAAAATTTTAAACAGAGGGTGACTATATATTATTTATTATTTTAAAATTCCATTTTTGTTGCCAGGAGGACAATGGGTCAGTGGGTAAATTTCTACGAAAGAAGAAGCTTGGAGACCTGTCGCGGCTCCTCAGATACTTTAGATGAGAAACGACACTGATTCGGATCTGAGTGAGGACAGTGCAGACGGACCAATATGGAGGAATTCAAGGTACATTTGGAGGTGAAGCATTGAAAATGTGGAAATGGTTGAGCTGAGGGAGATAAAAATATGTGGTTGTGACTGGATGTGGAGGGGTTAGGTAAAAGACAGAGATTTGTAAAATTTAAGATTGGCATTCCTGTGACATTTTCAACAAGCGAGATCAAGTATTTAGTTTGTGTACAAAGCAAAATCTCAAAGAAAACTGTAAGGTGCACATGTGTCAGATTCCTTAGCAAAGGGTCCAGGATGTTTCAAGGAGGAATTTTACAACTTTGGAAGATAAGAAAAGAATCTTTTCAGAACAAGAAAGGGCTCTGTAATCTTGAGTGCTGTGATCCTCAGTGGTGTAAATATGGAAACCTCTGCAGCGTCAGGCTTGAAAATATCTGCAAAAGCTTAAACCCAGACCAGATCATAAAAGACAAACACATCAACCTGCTTCTCACTAAAACAGAGAACAGGAAAGTTGTTCCCAGATGAGCATCCCCAGGCAGGTGAGAGTACGAAGATGAAGTGGAGGAACACTCACTACACATTTTTCATAGCATATTTGACTCTCTGAGATTATCCCCACCACCTCGCCCGCCAGCCAAAGGAGGAACTGAAGATAAACTGAAGACCATCGGTCATTCTCCGGCTCCAACATCATTTCAGGCTTGTTTCAGGTTTAGCTCTTCTGCATTCAACTTTCTCTTAGCTTCAACCTGGTGGTTCTTAAGCAGAACTGAGTTTAGGAACCAATGCTCTCAACATCGGCAATCCACTACAAGGCATGAGAGTTGCACTATCCCCATTTCCTCTGCTCTGGTGCAGGTCACTGCCAGGTCAATGTGTTGCCTGCCTTCCCTTCTTCCCATCACCCCCCCTCCCCCACAGAGCACTATGGGACACCCACAGTGTAATGGTGCAGGTCAACCCAATGAAGGAGGATAAGGGGTTACCACACAGTGAAACACATAATGCTCTCACTTATGTTTCCCACATGTGAAATCTGTCCTTTCAAGACCTGACTTAATGCACATGCTTGTATTGTTTAAGTCATAACATTCTCCACTCTTTAGCTCTTTCTTTTCTCAGTTTTGAAACTAGCATAAGGATGTCATAATGCACCATATGTACATTATTACCCTCACTGTAGGTGTCTATTGATAATATGCATTCTTCTATGATTCTAGAATGCAGCAGATATATTGTGGTTAGGATATGATCTCCTTGTAACTGAGAAAAATACTGTAAAAAGCTTTTATACTATTTATCTACAGATTAATGTTTCCTGTGTTTTAAAAGACATGTTACCCAGCAGCAGATCAATGGTACAAAATGTTTAATTAAAGTCAGTCATAGCCTGCTGACAAGAAATGACCTTACCTTCAACTCAACAGTGGGACCAAAAGCATCTATTGTTTTCACTTTAAAGGAATTCAATGAAGAATATTATTTTTTGGCTCGATCCAAAAAAGCATTTATTGAGGGCTTATTATATGCAAGCATATTTTTTGGCTAGGCGTTGGGGAGTTTCAAACATGAACATATAAGTACTTTGTCTATAAGAAGCCCCGGATGTCCAGACAAGCATTTGCCACCAGCTGTGTGGTAGGTCACACCAGAGCAAGTGATATAGTAGAGAAAATCGAGTCATGTTGAAAATGTGGTGAGACGATTTCAGAGATGCTTTCACTAGCAAGTTTCATTTTAGAGGAAATATGAAAAAAATAATTACATTTCAAATAGTAGAAAACAGAGAGGAAATGTGCAGTCAAGCAAGTGAATCTCTCTGTTACATTGCAGGGCTGAGCGCATGACTGAGCTTTGATTACTTACCAAACCTTTTCCTTCTGGACAGCCTGGTCGCGGGAATGACAGCACCCTTAAGGAATCTTTCCAAGTCGCAAGTTGACAAGCCTCCTTTATTTCTCATTTTCAATTGTTTTCCCACAAAATGTTCTGTCACCAAACCCTGTCAATTTTATCTTTCAGTATTTGTCCAGTTTACCCTCTCCTTTCTCTGCCAGGACCTACCCTCAGACAGTTCTAATTCCTTGTTAGTGTTACTTAAAACAGCCTGTTAATCAATCTCTTCGTCTTTAATCCATTTCCAGCCACAATTTATCTTCAGCATTTGAGCCAGAATGAACTTTAAATTGCAACTATAACTGTCATTATCCTACTCAGAATCCTTTAATGACTTCCTAATGCCTTCAGGGCTCTGTTTCAAACTCTTTGTTATGCTAGGAAAGGCCCTTCAGGACTCCACCCCAACTTCTCGTTTTCCTAGGACGATGTTTTACTGTCTAACCAGAGCTCTTCTCTCTCTCTCCCTCTCTCCCTCTCTCCCTCTCTCCCCCTCCTCTCTCTCTCTCTCTCTCTCTCTCTCTCTCTCTCTCTCTCTCTCTCTCTCTCTCTCTCTCTCTCTCCCTGTTGAACCAGAACATCCTCATTGCACTTACTGCATTGTACATTTATAATTGTCCAATTATTGCTTATTACTTAGTTGTCACAATTAACTTGATAGCATTATCATATCATATTTTTATTTACTTTTTTATCCCTAGCACTTCATCTATTATCTATATAGTAAATATGAAGCATCTTAAGTATTAAAGAAAGAATCAGTGACAAAATAAAGGGATGAAAGTGGATATATTTTGTTTGTTTTCACCATTTCACACAGGTTGGCTCACCTCAATTTTATGTAGGTGCCCAATCTCTCCCACATAATTTAGACTGAATTCCTATCACTCTCAGCCAATTGTGCAGTTTCATTTTTTTATGTCAGTGATTTACTTAGAGGTCTAGGCAATATGAGGTAATGTCTCCTGGGGAGTTTCTGAGAAAGATTTCATGCTCTTAATTAGGAAAATAGAGTCTTTTTATGTGAGGTAGAGTTTTGCCTTTGCCACATCACTCCTGGAAAGATGATAGTCACCCCAAAATGAGGTACACCAGCCTGAGGCCAAGGTCATGTACTCAGAGTGGCAGAGTAAAGGGATTCAAAGAAAATGCAATCTTGATGGTATTAAATTGCTGAACAAACTCTCCTGGGTCATCCACTACTGAGGGTTCTTGTTATCTAAGATAGTAAATTATCTATTGTTTATTCTAGTTGAGATATAATTTTATTTTCCTTGAAGCAATAATTATAGTAATTGATAATTATATTGAATTACACAAAGTAATGAAATTAAAGATCACATTTAATTGATGTTTCACTTTTGTTGTTGTTGTTGTTGGAATCACAAATGGAACTGACCAAATATTTTGGTAACCTTAAGTTTTCTCAAAATTTAGTCAAATTATTTAAAAGTTAAATAAAACAAAGTTCAAATGACATATGAAATGTCAGTGTATAAAGTGTAGAGAATTAAACTTATTTAACTGATAAATGTGTGATACATTAAGATTTGATAGAAGTTTCAAATAAATATTTGGAGAAACATGATCTTAATCCAAGCTTCTCACAGAATATTTACTTTGAAGTGTACTTCATTCCCTCACCTCCCTAATATATGAGTTTATTTTAAAGTTAGATATCACAATGCAATTAAAAGCAGTATGGCTCAAGAAATGTAATTTTCCAAAGACTAATCAATTATTGAATATGTCATTCCATTTTTATTTTTATTATATAATAAATATTACATAAATTTAATATTCTTAACTAGGGTGAAAGGAAGAAATATTTAATACATGATAATAATTATTTAAAGTAAATTTGCTTTATAAATGAATTACTGCAAATATAATATTAAGCATAAACATTAACTTCATTTTCTAGAACAGAAATATATTAATATAGATGATCATGAATTGGGGGGATATTATTTTGCAAACAATAAAGAAACTTATCTAATAATCATTGTAACAAAATAATCATCTTTAACATACTAATGATTTCACAGTCATATGCTGACTGAATTCAGAGAATTTAATGATAATGTTGTAGGCTACAGAGAGCACTAGTAGCTAAAGATGAATTAAATTTAGTTTTGTCTACCTATAAAGCATATACATTCGCTATCTATATTCCACCTCCTATTATCAGGTTTGGAATCCATTATTTGGTGAGATCAGTAAGAACTGATTTTATCCCCCATTTCACAAAGTGTTTTTTTGCATATACTTTAGTAAGAGTGTGAATGAGTATGGTTTATTTCAAAAGTACTTTTACATACATGAAAGCACAGAGTTATTTTTGGAATAAATACTCATTTGGCCTGGAGAAAAGCAAAACATTAAGTGTGGATTTAAAAATATATTAAGACATAGGGAAATATGAAATACTACATAATAATTTAATTTAATAGTCATCATTATTTCAAATGTTCAAGAGTAAAGATAGCTAGTATATTTACCTTATACCAAATATTTAACTTTCTGTTTCCTAAGATGTTTTCCCATGTTAAGATAGTAAACTTTACACAAAATTCAAATTAAAATACAAACAAAAACATGGTTTGCTACAAAGCAAGCTTTTCTGCAACATAGATTTTTCCATAAAACCATAAAACAAGGGAAACTGCTCATGTTGAATTTATAACTTGAGTTATGTTGGGTTATAGTTTAGTTGTACGAATGGCTGCAAATCAGAACATGATTATGTAGAAAACTGTTTCAGGATTGCAGAGAGAGAGCCCATACATTTACCTTGATTTATATATGTAAAGAAGGGTTTTCCTTTCAATGTATCTGAAATTTTGGTGAATTTATAGGGAATAAAAAATGAGTGGGGATGGAGGTAGAAGGCAGTAAAACTAGAATTCTAGCTTAGACTTCACATTCTGCAGTGACCATTAGGGGGATTAATGAGATTCCTTTGGAAGCTCTCTCTTCACATGTGAAAATCAGTCACTGAATAATCAATGATTTGCTATTGATTATTTGCTGATTATCCATGATAGTAAATATAGAAGAAAGAGTAAACCTAAATAAGTAAATAGATATTTCACTTATAAATATATTGAGATTAATATGGCTGTGAAATATCGATGGGAAGACATCCAAGGAGATCAATGGTGAAAGTTTTCAGGACCTCACAGACAGTTTTAGAGCCTATGGGTTTGTGAACCATGTCCAGTATGGCCAGTGGTGAACCTGAGGGGGAACGGTGAAGGATTAAAGAAAACAGACAAGAGAATATAGCTGGGACCTGGTGATCACTGTGCCTGGATGAGGATACAGTGACACAGCCTGTAAGCTGAGTCTTTGTTTTATAGTCAGATCACACAAAGCAAAACAAGGAGTGGTCAAGATGTTTACAATGTTCTTGTAAGTTTCAAATCTACTTCTTTCCTATTATTGCAATTCTCTGAACTCTATCAAGCTTTGTTTTAGCAGCACTTGTTGCACCTCCTGCAGCTCACATTCCTCAGCTACCTAGGACTACAAGGTCAGACTATAAGGTCAAGCTTATATACAACCATTGCCTTTGTTCTCCAAGCTGGGACTTATATGTGGCTTTGCCACAAAAGGACTGTTCACTCTCATCAGTCTGAGGCTTAAACCTATCCAAATGCTGTAGTGGCTCTCCACAGGTTTGTAGTTCCAATTTTGTTTAGCCCCATTATAAAATGCATTATGTTTAACATGCCCTACTTAAACCTTGGTCCATGCATTCAAGATTATTGCTTTTGAAATCTGTCCACAAATCATAATCAAATGGAATTGTATTTTAGAATATAATCCTGGGCCTCTCCCCAGATAATCTGTTTTGGTAGGTCTCATACATAGTAAACACTCAATAAATATTAATAAATAGATGAAATGAAATATACTGGATAAATGGAAGAATAAATGAATGAATGAAGTGACATAGTATCTTCAAATGTATTCATACCCTTTTGCATAATTATTTCTTAATATAGGTATATATACTAAGAGCTATTTTTTGCATATGTACTTAAGCCTTTTATTCAGTAAAAAAAGAAAATTGTTATTGCTTTCTTTCATGTGTGTGTTATAAGTTGAACCAGAGAATCTTACAACATGACTAAGTGTTGAAACTACCAACACTATTTACATTCAGAAATAGCATCATTACAGCTGTAACCTGGAGATATCAGCTTTTCTGATTGGCAAAATGTTGTGATACAAGCCCTTACTCAACTAATCTCTCTTCATGCACCATAATTCATGAGTTCATAGATAGATTCTTCTTACTTTTATCTACCAAAATTATCAACAATAAAGGCAATGAAAACATTTAAAGTTCCAAATATTCCTAAATGAATTTTATCCCCTATTTGGTAGACACTTTCTTTGCTTAGCACTTCTTTTTAGTGGCACATCTGACACTGGACGTCTGACCTCTACTGCTCTAATAGTCGTTAATGGAAACCTCACCTCATGCAAAGATAAAATGAATTTTTGGCAGCTGTGAGAGATTATGAAGGGTAAGACCAATCTTAGTTGGAATAAGAAGAAAAGAAGGCATCTGTACCTTAAACTACTCAGCTGGTTTTCATTATACATCAAGCTTACATTTATTACAAAGAGGGTAGCCAAGAGACAGACATTGACAGGTCTCTGCACTTCGAGTAAGAAGGCCAGCGCTTGATAAATTCTACTTTTTATTTTTACTTCAGTTCAGATGACTCTTAAATCTGTTTGAATTAGATGGCATATATCTGAGAGACAAACTCAAGAGGACCTCGACTTTTGTTTTTATCTGATTTGTTTGCCCCTTATTTTATCTTGAGTTCAGTGAAATCTTAGTTCTTCCAACTCGTTAAAAGAAATGAGTGGTTCTATAAACCCCTAACATTTTATAAATAAAGCTCACTAAATTGGTTTTATGATATGCTTTATACATTTATATTTAATATGGTTTTGTTTGATGTATTGAGAATTTACAGTATGCCCCAAAAGGCTATGCACAGTGTCCTGACATAGGAACATCTATATTAGTCTAATTTCCACAAGTAGAGAGTAATTACATTAGAATTCTTAGGGTCATGTGCTATTTTCTTTTGTCATGTTGGAAGCTGTATGTTTAGATGCTGGTGAGAGAAAGCGCTGGTTCTTGTGATATAACTAGTTACTAAAAGCGCTAATATAACTGTAGTTCTAGAATAGGAAATACGTTGTGGAACTGTGATTTTAAAACAACCTTTCTGAGTTCTGCTGGAGTGTGTTTCGTTATCTCTTCATATTTCAATGACTTCAAGAGCTTTTCCATTTTGTTTTAGGAATTTTCTTCCTACAGACTTTAATCATTTAAATAGATTCATATATTGTTCTAATTCAGGCATCCTCAAACTACGGCCCGCGGGCCACATGCCAGGTGTTTTTGCCGCCATTGCCTGTCCTGCTTAAAATAAGATATGTGCAGTGTGCTAGGAATTTGTTCATAGTTTTTTTAAACTATAGTCCAACCCTCCAATGGTCTGAGGGACAGTGAACTAGCCCCCTGTTTAAAAAGTTTGAGGACCCCTGTTTAGTGTTCTTAATTTAATAATAATATTGTTCTCATTTCTTCTCCTTTTTTTATTGCATGTATTGCTAGGTGCTGTGATTTTTAAAAATATTTCTAGTCAAAGCATATTTTGGTGTTTTAAGACTAGCTATTTTAATATATTTCTATCATGGGAGTGGTCTGTGCAGTATTACAAAGTAATTTGTTTTTCTTAACTTAATATGTCTTTTCTTAGCTGCCACAAAGCTGCTTCTTGAGAATGTTATGGTAGAAATTTTTTTTGTTTGCTACCTTTGACACTTTTTGTTTCCCTAAAAATAGTCAGAGGGTCAATGGGTTTATCTGTCATCACCCATTTGCCTCATTTTTGCTTCTCATAACTTCAGAAATATGTTTGCTTCTCATAACTTTAGAAATGTTTGACTTTTGACACCATCTCCATTAGTTTCTGCTTTCCTCCACTTATATTTTACCAAGATGATGTTTGCATGAATTTACTTGCTTTTACCAGCCCTTATTAATAATCTAGACATGTTTTCTAGTTTTGTTAAAAATGGAGTTTGCGTATTTATTTTCTGTTTTTGTTTAGATTATTTATGTGGAAAAAGATAGAGAATGCCTAAGGTTCCACAGCCATATTCATACTGAGGGTCTCAGATTGATATTCACTGATTAACTGATGCTTATATGGAAATGGAGGAAGTTGACATTCCAATTTTTATTTTTTTTATTTTATCCACTAAGCAAAAGTCAGGAAATTTTTTTAAAGAACAAAAGTATAGAACTAATACTATTTCCAACATTTAAGAAGCAGCAAATTATCTTAACTAATAAAAGCATAATATTGAAATTAACCATTTCTCTGGGATGGGGTAAGCCATGCCCACCAGCCAATCAGAGCAACTGTATGCAAATTAGCCCAGACAACATGGAGGCTGCCACTCACTGACCTGAATAAACTGCAGCTTACATTGCAGCAGGAGTGAAAGTGAAACTGTGGCCCCATTCCGCTTATCCTCAAGCAAAACACATGTTTGCAACAAAATAGCAATCATAGAATCCTCGGGAGCTGAAGGAAGCAGCAGGCCTGGCCTGAGCACTAAGTAACATTGTCTCATTACAGACACTGCGAGGTGAAGCAGAGAGGAGGCTTCGTTAGTAGGAGGCCTCGCCTTAAAGGAACAGCATCAATTATAGAAGATAAACAAACCCCTGAAACCTGCATCCAGCCAGCCTTGCTGGGACATTGGGTCAATGAGAGCTGTGGGAAGCCTGAAAGCCTGAAAGCGCCAATCAGCCCATCACCCACGCTGGCCACAACCCAATGGGGTGAGGGACACTCCTGGGGGGCTTAGCCAGCCTGCACACAGCCATCAGCCCGTCACCCAGGCTGATCAGGCATGCCAGCAGGTGGACATCCCCAGAGGGGTCCCAGACTGTGAGAGGGCACAGGCCAGGCTGAGGGACCTCTCTAGTGCGCAGAGCGGCTGCTGGATGGAACAGTGCAAGACTCAGGACCGGTGAGTGGGAAAGAGGCAGAAGGGTTGGCGGCCTGCTTGGCGGCTCCCCAGACCCTTTGAAGGGCACTGGGGAACAGGTAAGAGGTGGCGGGGGGTCGGCAGCCTGCTTGGCAGCTTCCCAGGCCCTTTGAGGGGCATCAGGGAGCGGGAAAGAGGCGGAGGAGGGTCTTGGCCTGCTTGGTGGCTGCCCAGGCCCCTTGCAGGGCACCGGGAAGCAGGAAAGAGTCAGTGGGGTCGGGGGCCAGCTTGGCGGCTGCCCAGGCCCTTTGTGGGGCACTGGGGAGCAGGAAAGCAAGGCTGCAGGGTCCGGGGTCCTGCTTGGCAGCTCCCCAGACCCCTTGGTGGCACCAGGGAGTGGGAAAGGAAGGCAGCAAGGGACTGGTGAGTGGAAAAGAGTCAGCAGCCTACTTGGCGGCTCTCCAGGCCCTTTGGGGGGCACTGGGGAGCAGAAAAGCAAGGTCTTGGGGGCTGGGGGCCTGCTGGCCGCTCCCCAGGTCCCTTACAGGGATCAGGGAGCAGGAAAAGGCTGGCCTGACCAGGAGGAGGGGTTTTCACTGCTTGCTGATGGCTGGAAGAAGATGGGCAGTAGGCAAGCTTGGGAGGCAGGCAGCACCAGCCCTGGCCACAGCTCAAAAAAGAGAACAACATGCAGGGGAGGGCAAGAGTCTGAGAGATCAACATAGAGGGGGGTGCCTGCTCCAAACCTCGACGGTGTGCCTGGGGGCAGGCCCCCAGCAGGTAGGCACACACAGGAGGACTGCTCTGAGCCTCAGATGCAGCTGGGGGCAGTTCCCCAGTGGCGACACACACACACACACACACACACACACACACACAAAAGGCGCCTGGTAGACTGGGGCCATCATAGGACATCCACTAAGGGGTTCCAGACTGTGAGAGGGGGCAGGCTGGGCTGAGGGACCCCCACACTTCCCCCATGCATGAATTTCGTGCACCGGGCCCCTAGTTTTTTTTTAATATTTAAGGATTTTTTAGATTGTTTCATGACCAGCTACAAATCAGTCTCAAACCATGAGCTGAAGTTCCTAACCCTGGCTGCCTCACTATAAAGTTGTGCTGTGAATCTCACTTTGTAATGCGATTAAAAAGCTGATGCATCAGCTTCATTTAGAAAATTTTGTCTAGAAAGGCAGAATCAGATTAAATGAGGTCAGACCAATCATTTAACTTACTTTAGTGTGACCTCATCTCCCATGTGAGTCACCAGGTTCAGCAATTGGCAATAAAGATTATCAAATGGATACAAATTACCAAATAAGAAAAGATCATGTGCATGTTAATTTATTAATTCACTCATTAGCCATTCATTGTGTATTTATTCATTCAACACATAATTTATGTGACCCACTGTATTGTTGATTGAGATACTAATAACTCTATCCTTGAAGAGCTTACAATGTATGGGGGAGTGGATAACTGAAAATATGATATATTTTTAAAATATATATTCCTATGAGTGTATAAAACTTGTTTTCTTTTAAACTTCATTCTTACATTTTATGAATAAATGAAATTAATAACTTTTGTTTAAATCCTTTCCTTTTGTTGAACTGAAAAACTAACAATAAAATAAAAATTGTGGAAAACTGTAATATTAAAAAATAATTTGATTCAAACAAATTAGGAATTTTTATCAACTGAATTTTAAACAAGAATTGATAATGGATAGCTTCCTATTATTTTTATGTTTTGGTCAACCTTTCAATATTTCCTATTCTAAATATTTATAACTTCTAAAAACATGACTTAATTTGCTAAAGAACATTTTTGGAAATTTTATATGTGAATAAAAAATATTTATAGTAAACTATTTAAAGAAGTGCCAATTGAATATTAAGTTATTGATTTTATTACTTATTTTTACTTTTTTCTATAAAAATTTATCTTTTTATAGAAAGCTCATAAACAGAAACACGTTTTAAAATTAGGTTTATTCCGCCGTTGTAAAATGGTTTATAGGCTAACCCAATTATATTAGTGGTATGATTATCAATAATACATAGTAATTACAATTTATTGAGTATATACTCTATGCCAAGCATTATGCTAAACACTCAACATGTATTGCCCTTGTTTAAACTCCATGTGAGATAGGAAATGCGATGTTACCCATTTGTGGAAGAGAAACTGAGGGATTATTAACGAAGCTTTGATTGTCCAGAGGATGCAGTTTAGAGGAAGAGCCGTTATTTCCATCCAGATTGTCGGACTCTAGACTTTGCAGACCTAAGTAGTGTGCTCCACCACTTACTACCATAACCCTTAGCTGCCCGTATGAATCCAACCAAAGGTGTGCTCTCTTACAGGAAATTGAACATATTTACTGTCACTTTCTGAACAAGGAGGAGTTATCATCACCTGTTCTCTACCCTCCACAATTGCGCCCAGTTTCCTCTATCAGAATACATTCGTGGCCTCAGCGTCCCCTTCCTTGGGTGTGGCACTTGGCGGTATGAATGACATCTCTATCAGTGCTTTTTTACAAAACTGAGACCTGGCTGGGTGGTCCTCAACTTTTCTTTCCACATTAAGTGAAGGGTGTCAGAGAATGATTGGAATAGCATATCAAGCTTGACTATGATTCTCAATTTTTTTAGCACACAGTTGTTTTCAGTGAAAATGAGTCAGAATTGGGTCATATCTCTTTCAAGATGTCTGTCTTCCAGTATCATTGCCCCTGGTTCTTCATCAGTTTATTTATTCTCCATATTTAGTGAGGGAGTTAGGAGTCTCAGTCATATAGTTTCTTAGCTTCCTTAGTGAAACATGGTTTAAGTAATATTAACTTTTTAACCACAAATTTCTTATTTTTTTATTTTAACCAATATATATTTTAAATACACAGATAAAATATTTTTAGAATTAGATTTATTTTGTTTTCTAAATGAAGACTGTCTTAACAATAGTTAGTCTTTAGGATTTCCCCCATATGTGTGAATTATTTTCACTTACTCCAAATACTATACTCCAACACCACAAAAAGAAAAAAATGTAGCAGTTACTGAAAATAATCACTCACATAGCTATGATACTCTACATAGTTCTACTATTTCCTTTAACAAATATTGACTCACCACCTACAAAATGCCAGAAACTATATTTTATAGTGTAGCTATAACATAAACAAAAACTTACAGAGGCTCATTTTCATGGAGATTAGAGTGTCTGAAGACAGATATCAACCCACACTTTAAAAATAATGTTTAGATTGATGCCAATACAGTCTGCAGAGGAGTGGTTAGAATAGGAAGTATTTCATTGTGAAAATAAAAAAATCAGGGAAAGCTTCCTGCTAAATCTTGAGTGAACTGAGGTCTGAAGAAGGAATGGCAGGTACTTGGTGATGTGGGAACTGGCTTTCCTAGAAGACAGGAGCAGGGGAAGGAGTGCTCTGCGGGACGCTGTGGGGAGGACTGCAGGAGGTGCAGCAACCACAGGACCAAGAGCAAGACGAGAGGAGGTGATCGAAAGGTGCAGTTTGGTGTAAAACTAGCTGGAGTGTTAGAGAAGGGCCAGGCCCTCCAGGATGCCCTAAGCTAAATGTTGGACTTGAATCTGAAAAATGAGAAGCGATTCAAAGTCTTTGAGCAAGTGTTCAGGGAAAATGGGGGTGAGGGGAGGGGAGGAGGGGTGCATGGGGGTATGGGCATAACCAGGATTATATTTAAATCCTCCTCCTCCTCCTTAAAGAAGGAACTTGAGCAGGACAGAAGTAGAGATGGGTAGATTCCTGGCAGTAGTCCTGGCAAGAGATGAGATGTTTTAATCTAGAATAGTTCCCTGAGAGGTGGATTCAGGAGACAATTAGCAGGCCACCTGGCAGGACTTGATGCTGTGTTGGGGTGGAGGGGGAGCGAAGGAGAGGGAAGACTAAAGAAGATGATCAGCCAGAACAATGATTGCCTTTTGTTTTCATTTGTCGAATTTGAAGAAAACATGCTCCCCAGGTGCAGCCTAGCTTTGCAGGTCTGGGCTTTGTTTTCCAGGGGAAGATTAATAGCCCATGTTATATCCAAACCCGGGATCCCAACAACAGGTAGTGTGTCCACGAGGGAAAAATGAGTGCTTGAAGGGAAGGGGCAGAACTACATGATCATATTTCTTGAATCACAAAGGATAGAGAGCAGGCGGGCTTCGAGAGGGGTGGACACCTGTGTTCTGCACCCAGAAAGGGTCCTAAGAACATAATTGCCCCAAATATTTGGAGGAGTGTTTCCTCAGAAAGGGAAAGTAAACTATATAGAGGAATTTTAAGAGCTGAGGAGGCGATCCTGGAAGAAAGTGGATCAGAACAGTAAACTGTGCCTTTAAATAAACCATGTGTTTTTGAAAGTAAGCAATTCCAAGGTAACTACAATTGGCTCAAGTCCTGATGAATTGCCCCAAGATTCCTAAGATTCACATTTCTTTGTAAGAGAGGGACAGAGACTCTCTACTCCACGATGACTTAGAATTAATTCCCAGCCAACCCTGGTAAGAATAGGCTCAGCCAGACTTGCTTTAATGTAGAAAAACCTATTCCTGTAACTCAAATGTCATGCAACAAATATTTATTGGTCGCTATAGAATGACATTTAATGAGTCTGTTTCTAGTTAGTAACAGATTCTCTTGTAATTGGCTCTCTAAGAACTAGTCTCCTCATAACCCCCTTCGCTCCCGCCTCGTTATGATGTGAGAAGGGATCTGAGGCAAGTGACATGTAGCCAAACACGGTGCTTTTGCTGGCATTTCACTCTTAAACAAAAATAACAGATGAACAGGTTTCGACAAGCAGAATATAAGTCTCAGTTTTTGGAGAGATAAAGCACTGAGCAAATGGGAAAAGGTGCTCTTAATAGTAAGTACCTGGGGCAAGATATGCTGCAAAGCATATTGGAGAAAACTCTTCTTAGAAATATTGTTTAGGAAAACACTGTACTTCAAATTCAAGTTTGAGCAAAAGTAGATTAAGAGACAGTGAAATATCTCTCAACCAAGTGACCCTAATGTAACCTAGAAGTTCACAGCCCTCAGTGAGGAAGGGCAACTTGCCGTGAGCGCCGCATGCCTTAGTGTGTGCCTTTCTCACACTCCTCCCCTTGGTATTTGTAACCCTGGCCTCGTGCTCTCTCTTGGTTCGGATATTCTCAAAATTTCACCCCTGACTTCCTTAAGGAGTCTAACTTCACTACGTTTGTCATGCCATCTTTCCTCGGTCACTTGTTTTAATTTTATTTTTGTTGTTTCTTATTTGCATTCTACTTTTGATAGCTTCTTATAAAGTCCTAAAATCACTTTATATCATGTTAAATCTTTTAAAAGAAAGCAGACATTTTTTAAAAATGTAATGTAAATGGCCTTGCACCCAACTGTGTGTCTCTTTTGCAGTTTCCAAGAGCATTTTTGTGTGTTGATGTCAGTAGAAGCTTGGAATAAACCAAGAGCAGGGTGCCCAGAAGACATTATGCTGTATAAACATCTTAGATTCCTTGACTATATCTCAACCAAAATTTGTGTCTGGTAGAGACAATTGCCATGTGCTTCCATCGGGCATTCCCGGGGTTACCGTTAATGAACGCATCTTGTTGCCTAACATTTACAGTGGCTCATGTGTAACTGATGGAGCTCCTCAAGGTGCCAGATGTGCCATCTGTGTTAGTTCAAGTTGTGAAAATCCATTTATTTAATGTTTGACATGGTCACTGGTTTGGAGACCTTTCATGTGGGTTTGAATTTAATGCCAGTTTGGTCTGAGTCTCTCTGTCTGCCTGTCTCTGAGATTACCTGGTGGCCTTACTTTGTTTGTATAATTTGTCACATCACATGTCACTGAAAGGAATAATTTAAAGGAATCAGAATACATGGAAAACTTTTCACTCCATGCTACATATTATCTGCAGACTTATTTCGTATTCTCACAGTTTTAGTAATTGACCAAATTGACTCATAGTTTAGTTTTAATTTGTGCTTCAATATCTCAATAATAAGCAAAAACAGACAATTCAACAAGTGAAACACTGCTAGGCCCCTTTGCTACATAAGTAAAGGCCAAAGTAACATCTCTGTCTTGTCTCCTCTCTCCTCTCCTCTCCTCTCCTCTCCTCTCCTCTCCTCTCCTCTCCTCTCCTCTGTTTCTCTTCTCTCTTCTCCTCTCCTTTCCTCTCTTCTTTCCTCATCCCTCCTTCCGTCTCCCACTCACCCACATTTTCCTTCCACAATCAGAAGTTAGATTTTCCTCTTTAGGCAAAAGTTTAGTTGTGTTGCTTAAAATTGTTCTGGATTTTTAAAATAAGATGACCAACAGTATTTCTATCTCATTTTCTTTCCTGAAACCATTCGAGGAAAATAAATAATTTTACAATTCAAACCACAAACTGCAAAGAATAGCTGTCAAATACATGAAAAAGAGACCCAAGAAAGGGACAATGCAAAGGGAATATATATCTCAATCTATCTTTGGCAGGACAGAGTTTTCCAGAAGTATGTCTCATAGTCCCAGAGTCCCCTGATACATGTTTCCTGGAACCATAACCTAGGCATAAGTACCAACTACTTAGAAGTGTCCCTAGGTACCAAACCACAATAGAAATATACCAGGGGAGGAGAGACTAAACAAGTATAGAGGAACTATGGAGTCAGTGGCTGGAGTGGGAAGATAGTAGATGCTAACTAGCTTTTGAGCAACTGATCACAGATAGTTGAAGAGGAATAAATAATCGCTAAGTCATCACACACACACACACACACACAGCTATGGCTGCTGGCTTTCGTGAGATAAGCCAGTTTTCTGCTCACCCCAGAGCATGGAGGTTGTGGAAATTGGCTCATTGTCATGACTGCACAGAAAATACAATTAAGATCCCACAAGAGCTTATTAGGATTCCAAACATGACCTGGAGCTTTCCGTAATCCCAGCTGACTTTTGTGGCCGACCTACATATTATTGGTCAAAAAAGAAGTGCCATCTCCAAAAGGAATCCTATTTAAAACGTTAGTGATCAGAAAGGGACCAAAAGGAAGCTGTTGTTGGCTATGTGAAAAAATAGACATTTTCATCCACTCTGTTGATTACAACAATAAAAGGAAACTGGATAAAATATTGTTTCAATATTTTAAATGCATTGTTGTGTTGACCAAAATAGGAAGATATTAGATATAAACCCTTAATTACCCATATGTGCATTACATATAAGCAGAACTAATAACAATTCAAAGACAAAAATTGTCAGTTTAACCAAGTGATAAAGAATTATAACAGCCACACCTGAATGCTGCTTTCGGGAGTCCTTTGTTAATACTAGGCCAGTGAAAGGTTGAAAGTTAAAGGATCTACCTAAATCAGGTGGAAGCCTTGCAGTCAAAACATGTATATCAATCTTTTAAAATTCTTCCATCGACTCTGAATACAGAGACATTTGCACAATGAGGTTTTATGCAAGGTATACCCAACAAAGGAAAGCTGCAGGATTATGCAAAAGAGATTTTCCACTGAATGAAGTCAGGAGAAGCTTAACATTAAACTTTCCGTTTAGCATGAGCAACATAACTGAAGACATGGCTTTAAAAATCCGTTAAGTTACTTCAGAAAAAGGCAGTAAACATGGGTTCTGGAGACTAAAGAACTCTATTTGGCAATCTCAACCATTAGTGATACTATTTCCATTAAACTACATGCATTTGTTCTACCTCTTTTCTTATAAAATACTATTTACAGAAAGTTGTTTCACTTTACTCCTAAACATACTTGAAAAGATTGGCTATGAAAATGAATACTCTTACCTGTAGCAAGTTGCCTTGGAAGAAGTCACACGTCAGCATCTCTTAAAGTGCAACTTATTTTTGATTGTTTCAATGAAGTGGGTTCATTACAGTAATGTTTCTATATTAGGATCTTCAAAACATGAGAAGAAAATGATGGGGAAATGGTTTTTTAACAAACATATGACCTTTAATGATCATAATGGCAAGCTATGCTATTAATATATTGCTGTTTCTTTCCTTTTTTAGAACTGATGATTTATCTGTTTTGGAAAGCTGGCATGCCATATGCAGCATTTTAAATTAGGTCACCAGGATTGTGGGCATTTTTTCCCCCCATAAAGCAGAATCTGGTTATTCCAGCAATGTTTTCTCCAGAGCTTTTATGTAAATGATTTGTCAGCTCACAGTTAGATGACTCTCAAAAATACTAAGGATATTTAAGCTTGTCTTAATTGGACCATAAAGTTTTGTAAGGTGCAAATGTTCTAAATTCTTGTTGCTATCCATACTTGCCTATGGCCTGAATGAAACATCTCCAATATACTATTTTATGTCTGTTGCTTACTGTAAAATTTATTTTCACATGGTAAAAGTCCTAAATCTTACTTAATAGTCATTTTCTCCAGATGAAAATGTGTTTCCCAGAAACTTTATTTCTGGCACTCAAATGTCATTTCTGTGTGATCAAAAAATAGTCCACTATATTGACTTGGCAAGAGATTAACATGTTAATGGTTGGGGCTTCATAATAGGACTTTGAAATATTATTAAGGTCAACGTTTGGTGACATATTTTCACTCATGACCTGAGCAGTATATGGATATTAACTATATATTAACTATAGTTATTATATTTAGATCTAGATCACCTTTTTCCCTGCAGGAAGACCACAGGCAGGGAAGCTAAGCCACAAATGGTAAGCATTAGATCTTACACACAAATAAGAACTCAATATGATATTGAACCATGGTTGATTGTGGTTTAAACATTTAAATATAGTTTGTTTGTTTTTTTAAAAATTCCAGAGAGTGAAACAATTTTTCTGCAGTTTAATAAAAGTTTCTTATTTCTTTCTGTTTTCAATTTAAGTACACATTTATTTCATAGCATTACTAAATTATATATATCTAATTTAAGAACAAGTCAATGTATGTGATTCTGATGCCCTTTGAAATGATATAGTCATTTTCTTTATGTAACAATACATTTGTAAGGTAATGATCTAATGAGAGACAACTGCTATCTTATAGGACATTGGACATCACATATGAATAATAAGTATATCCTTAGAAGGTTATTTTCTACTTGATGACATGACAATTCTAGAAAACTTTTATTATTATTCATGCAAACTACATTCTTTATTCTGATACATTCAATTTATTTTTATATTTTTCATGAAATCCAAATATAAATATTAAAGTCAAAGGCTTGGCTCAGTGATAATAAACCAACAATACTTCATTTTTCATACTACATGATTTACTCATACCACTCTACATTTGTTGACTTAAAAAACAGAAGAGTGAAAAGGATTAAATTTCCCATAAATGTCATTGCACTAAACTGAAAAATATAAATAGTTTTACTTATCATCATTTTACCCTGCTGTATAACTTTCTGATGAAGACTCAGTGACTTTTCCAGTTGAATTTAACCTTAGCAGAGTTTTAGTTATTTGATTTTATTTAAGAAAAGTAACTAAATGCCCAGACCTTTTATACATTAAGCCAAAAAAAAAAATACACATATATGTGATACGCAATCTGTAACTTAAAAGGTGTCTGCCTTCTATAGCAATGCCTTCTTTAGCAATCTAATGAGTTGAATTACTAATAAAATACCAGGTGCTACATATTTATTGTAAATACATATTACTGCCAATAAAAGGGAAACCAATGTAAGCTTAGCTAATCTAGGAAGGCTTCTGGGAAGAAGTAGACTGACCATGAAATAAAAAGAATGACTAAGATTTATAAATATTAATTTATAATTCAATTGCATAAATGGATATTATTATTCCTTTTTAAAGTTGGTGGAAATGAGGCTGAGAAACTAATTAATTTGTCCAAAATCACATAGATAGTAGTGGTCTTAATCAGTTTGAGGTGCTGTAACAAACTACCATGGACAGAGAAGTTTGTAAACACCAGACATTTATTAGAATTCTGAAGATTGGGAAGTCCAAGACCAAGGTCATCCATTGATAAATTAGTTAAACTAAAATAAAAATTTCATAGAAATTTCTTATTTTCAAAAAGCATTTCAAAACTACAGTAATTAAAGCACTATGACATTGGCATAAAGACAGTCATTTAGACCAAATGAAATAAACCAGAAATTAACTCACACATAGAGTATCAACTGATTTCAACAAAGGTGAAAGAATGCAATGAGGAAGTAGTTTCTTCAACAAACAGTGCTGGGAAAACTGGATAACCATATGGAAAAGGATGAAACTAGTCTCCCATCTTACACCATATACAAAAATCAGCTCAAAATGAGGTTAGACCTAAACATAAGACATTAAACTGTAAAACTCCTATAAAAAAGCATGGGAGGGGGGGGGGAAACTTCTTGACATTGGCCTTAGTAATGCTTTCTTAAATATGACATCAAAAGCACAGGCAACAAAAGCAAAAATAGATAGATGTTATTATTTAAGACTAAAAAGCTTCTGCAAAACAAAGGAAACCACAGGATGTATAGCAATTTCTGGACTGGGAAAAATATCTACAAGCCATATATTTTTAATGGAGTGAATATCCAAAACATAAGGAGCTCCTATAAGTCAGTAGCCAAAAATAAATAAATAAATAACCCAGTTACAAAATAGGCTAAGACCTTGAATAGATATTTCCCCAAAGACATACAAATGGCCAACACGTAAATAAAAAGGTACTCAACACCACTAATCATCAAATCCAAAATCATAACTTAATGATATGACCTCAAATCAAATAATATTTAAAAACCACTTCACATCTGTTAGGAATCAGTCATTACATTAATATTTAAATTTAAATTATTAAATATTTCATTATTGAACATGATGATGTTGATTATGACTGGTGAGTCTAGAAAACTATCCGTCTATTAGAGATTAGTTATTATCAAGAACATGTAAAAATTTCTCCACAGATACAAACATTGATATGTCTTTGAGACGTAGAGTTTTAAAAGTAACTTTTCAATGGTCAGACTGAAATTCTGTGGATCAAATTGTGCATTTATCATTCTTCTCCAAGAAAAATTATTGAAAAAGAGCATGGAAACTTTTTTTCTTATCTATGGCTCTGGAGTCTAACAAGGAGAAGTGTGGCAAACTTTTAAAAAATTTTTCTGATTGTTTAATGGGAAATAATCTAAGGAAACTAAAGTATTTTCTATATCAATACAAACAATTCCCTCTTAAACAATGTGTTCTCTGGCTCAGACCTCTTAATTTGGATAAAACAGCACTTTCTAAATAGTTTTTTTTTCTTTTAAAGGATGACATTGAGGATTCAATTGTATTTAGATTTTGATTTCAGAAACATTAGCATTATGTCCATATTGAAGACATTATACAGAAAACAGTAATCAGCATATTACTCACTTTTTTCTTTCTTTCTTTCTTTCTTTCTTTCTTTCTTTCTTTCTTTCTTTCTTTCTTTCTTTCTTTCTTTTTTTTGTTTCATATCCATGCAGGGTTTTGTTTTGATTTAGATATTTCTAGTTGTAGCTCCCCAGAGATAAATTACTTTTAAACCATAGAAATGAAGAAATTCAAACTTGTTTTGGAAATTAGATTAGGAGATAAGAAATAACTAGAACCTAATTTACTGTTTGTTTTAATAACTAGAGTAAACCATGAGTTTATATTTCTTTGAAGTAGATGGTGTAGAGCAACATTAAATATTTTATCATGAGGGCAATGTAACCACATATTGACCTCATTCCTTGGCTATGTCTATAGCTATGTCTACATATCTCTGAAACACTTTGTTTGATTTGTTTCACTGAGATTTATGGTTTTAAACAAGCCCATTGTTTCAGAATAGTACATGTAACTTATGCCACAGTTACTATAAACATCCTTTTGGCAAAGATGAACTTGTTGCATATGGTTGTAGGTGGTAATGTCTGGTTAAAGGATTGATCTTCCTAGCAGAAACTTTTGATCAAATCGTTTGCTTGGAATTATTCACTGCACTCTACTAAAGGAAGTGCCTTACTCAACTACTCCTTGGCTACCATTTACAGAGCTAAGAAGACCAATTGACATAATCTGGAACCAATTTAGAATTTTTCTGTAGAGACTTCCCCAAATTCTTCAAAATTTTGTGTAAAATCCCCCTAATTTTAAGCCAAAATATTCATGAATTAAGCAAAATAATAGGTTTAAGTACACACTGCTAAATAGAAAGTTTATTTTTATACTAATACACCAATGTTTTACAGTAAAGCTTATTGGATCAAGTAGGAGCTAGTTAAAGCATGGCCAAATTGGTCCTAGAAGTTGGTGTAAATCTCATCAAGTATGAAGTCCAATTACTACCATGTATGATAGCCATATATAATTATGGTGTTTATAGGACATTGTGATGGTAAACAGTGATATTTTCATTTCTATCCATGATAAGTGTAATTATATCTTTGTACAATTTATTCTGCCAAAGACATGTTTAGTTACACATATAAGCAAATAATGCATAGACTCCACATATTTGGAATATGGGATATTAAGTGGTTGAGAAATGAACAGTGTATAAGGCATCTCCAATGGAGCACTTCAAATCCTTCCAGCCTGCTTGTTTCCAGGGTCTGCCTTTTCCCATTATTTTTTTCTTCGGTGTTGACATGCTCTAATGCCTTTCCTTCCAGTTTTCTAATCCTGTCTTCTGATAGGCTGTGTCCTTGGAGACTGTAGCTAAGCATATATTTGAGCAAGCAGAACTACATGATCCTGAGGATCCTGAGGTAATAACTGGACATTACAAGGCAGATTTTAGACCACATACCCAGTGATGAAAAAGAGTTGAAGCTAAAATGATTATGCTGTTCTCATGAGTCAGGATTCATATACCCAAAACAATTGTGTACACTACCACTGTTTTTACCTTTACTAGGGATGTAAGAGTATATAATAACCTAATTATTAACATCAAATACATGTCATGTCAACATACCAATTCACTTTAAACATTGAAGATATGTAAAATGTTATTATTGAAGATTATTATAGTTATATTTTCCTAATTTCATATAAACTTTTCCTTTTCCTCTTTTTTTTAGATTGCAAAATATCAAAGGCTTAAAAAGCTACACTAATTTCCTAATATGACAAGTAATTGTATTGTTGAAATTCCTCCTATGCTAAACTAAACAAAATAATAAACCACCAACCCAAACCAGAAATCTGGGAATATTTTTTCTAAGAATGTCACTGAGATTTCTGAAATGTATTTATAATATTGAAAAGATTATTAAGATGTTGCTATCTATAAATGTGATTCTTTAAAATAAGAAGTGAAAGTATCTTTGAACTGTTAATCTTAAATGAAGATGACAATGTCAAATGAAATTATTAATTATGCTTCCATTTTGAAAGACCAATGCTAGAAATCATTTCTTATTACACAAAACTAATGTTTATGAAAGAATTAGGAATAGCATTCTAGCAGACAATCTAATCTAATAAAAGAGTAATATGCAAATTAACCATCACTCCAAGATGCATAAGCCACACCCACCAGCCAATCAGAGCGACTGTATGCAAATTAACCCAGCCAAGATGGCAGCCAACAGCCACAGAGCTGGAACAAACAGGAGGCTTGCCCTGGTGATCCAGGAAGCTAAGGTTCCTATCTGCCTAGGCTGGCTGTGGCAACAAAGTTTCCACAATAAAGTTTCAATTATAGAAGATAAATAAATCCCAGAGACCTGCTTCCAGCTTTGGGCTCAAGGAAGCTCTGGGAGCTTGGGTTGTCAGGGGCAACCCGATCAGGGCTCCAGTTAAAGCAACAAAATTTCAACTTTAGAAGTTAAATAAATTCCACCCAGCCTGGCTGCAAACAGCCATCAGCCACTCACCCAGGCTGGCCAGGAACCACAGTAGGGACCCTGAAGGGTAGTGGCCAGCCTGAAAATAGCCCTCAGCCCCTCACCCAGGCTGGCCACACTCCCATGGGGTGAGGGTTCCCACTGGGGGGGGCTTGGCCAACCTGCAAACAGCCATCAGCCCCTCACCCAGGCTGGCCAGGCATGCCAGCAGGTAGACATCCCCAGAGAGGTCCCAAACTGCGAGAGGCCACAGGCCAGGCTGAGGAACCCCTCCCTCCCGCTTCCCCAAGTGCACAAATTTTTGTGCACCGGGACCCTAGTTTTTATATAATTAGAAATTTCTTGATATGATTGCTAATTATGAGTAACTACTGTCATGGCAAAACTTAATTTCTACTGCATTACTAAAAAATGGTATATTTATTTAAACCTCTAAAAAAAAGATTAAATTTTGATATTTACGCCCACAATCAATAAATCATAAACCTCTGTCAAGATTCAGGAACGAAGTATACCTCATCAGTAGAGTCCTTAATTGGTTCGGTTTAACCACACAAAGAATATAAAATATAGGGTCAATTAATGTAATGAAATTAAAGAAAATTTTTGTAGAGAGACTAGCAGCTCATATAGTCCTTAAGTATCTGTATGTTTAATTACTCAGCTACACCAAAGATATTTAAAAGGATCTAATGAAACTCACAGGCTCTTAGTTAGCTGTTAGTTGAACAAGCAGGTGCCTAATATTCACAAAATATAATGTTAGAGTCTATATTTGGCATGCCTCCAAATTATTTAAGATTTTTGTTTTTGATAGCATATATTATTAACAGAGTGTTCTGGAAGTATTTTGTTACAATATTTTCTTTAAGATTTTTATGTTATTTTACCCATAAAATTGCTGAATTTCTTACAAATGGCAAATTATTTTTACGTCTGGTTCTAAATCTGATCATAATAGTCTGGAGTGCTAAGAGAGGGGACTTAAAATAATAAACATATAACTACGTATCTGTAAGCATTGGTGTACTAAACTGTTTCACCTTTTTAAAAGGAGTTAAAATAAAACACTTAAGTGCAAACAATGGACTAGATGTAAAAATAAAAGCAGCTAAAATTAAAATAACAACAAGCAAAAAAACTTAATGATCTGTTAACTGACTAAAGATTTTACAGTATTTTAATTTCTGTTACCAAAGACTTCCAAATAATGTTCACTTATAGTCAAAGAGGAGAGTCATGCTAATATTTGCTAACATTCCAAAATACATAGCACATTGTATAAAGAAAAAGAAAAAATCCTAGACGGTGATGTAACATGCAGCTTTTTAACGCACAACGTTGATATTTTCCAAGAAGTTCATTTAAAAATTAGTTCATAATAACATCAGTAATTAAGTTAAGATGTTAAGAAGGTAATTTTTACCTTTGCCAACATGTATTTCATTTACCCTTGTATCTTTCATTTGAAATTTAAAGAGAGATGTACTAGTAAAGGTTCTGTTCTCACCAGATGCATCAGTGTTTTTAATGCTTCTTGTCAGGCAACATCAATGAGTACCTGTGCCTGCACGGAATTCAGTTTGCACTCCTGCTGAGTAAAATCCTATCAGACCCAAACTCCTGTAGATGATAGCAAGAAACTCTAGACAAGTTACGAAACAAAACAGAAAAATATAATTATATGAAGGCACAAGAAGGCTCTTGGGAGGTGTCAACATTGTTATTTGCTTTGTTTTTTATTGTGGCTTTTAGGCTGAGATCAGGTTGTTAATAGATGGAACACATAATGCCAACAGAACATCTGAAGAGAGATTGCAGTGTCATATGGTAACTTTCAGGCATGAAAAACCAGAGGACAGAATTCAGGACAATCACAGCTGCCAATCTGATAAACTGTTCTGTATTTTACAGAAGACTGAAGTGAAACAGCTGGAATTATATCAAGGTCATTCATAATTCTAAAAGTTAACTGAATTCTGGTAAGTTTGGTCTTAGAGATACTTATCATAATTATTCCATTTCTTAATTTTTCTAGATAAAAGAGGATAATATACCTTGGATCTCTAGGCTAGAAAAAAAAGAAAGCTGGAGTTCTTCCTTTCTTCAATTGTGTCTAGTTTTTGTAAGCCTTTGGATCACATTCTTACATGTTATGTGTGATGCTCACAAGAACAGCAAAAGACATAAATTATTTTCAGTTAGGGAACATCTAAGGTGCTTAATTAATCATAGATTAACTCTCAGAGCTAATATTTGAATCAAAGTCTATATGAATCTAAAGTATTTTCTTACCTGTGGATTTGAAGCATTTGCTCTAGAAGAAGTTTGTCTTCTCTGGATCAATCTGGACCAGAACAGACCTAACAGGGTATTTTAGATGTGTAATTACCAGCTCCCAACTGCAGGGTTTAACTTCAGAAATATATTAATATGTGCTTTCTGGGTTATTTCTGTGCCTTCAATATCATTTGTGCTTACTCTGATTTTTTGGAGGATGCACTATTAAATTCTCTTTTAATTTTGTGGTATAGCTAGCATCTGACCAGAAGACCAGTGATAATCTTTGACAATGTGCCATGCATGTATTTTATAATTTACCTGATTGATAGACATTTTATTGCATATGTCTCCATCTCCCTCTCCTTTGCCCACTTCCATCCAGCCGCTGCCCCCCCTCTCCTCTGGCCATCACCACACTGTTGTCAGTGTTTATGGGTTATGCCTATATGTCTTTGGCTGATCCCTTCACCTTCTTTTTTATTTATATCTAAGAGTATTCTCACATATATAAAAATTATAACTATGATCTTAGAGACTGATCTTAGAGAGGAAAATATTTTTCTGATTAGATAGGCATTATTTTTCATTACTTTACTACTTGGAAGTAGGTCTTTTTTTGGCTGTTTTATTTTTGTTTGAGTATTAGAAAGTATATATACATATATATATATATATATATATATGTGTGTATATATATATATATATATATATATATATATATTTCCTATCCTTGGCTCTACCATATAACTAATCTACACCAATAAAAGAGAAAGATGCAAATTGACCATACCTTCTGATGCCCACCAGCCAATCAGGAGTGAGTATGCAAATTAACCCAACAAAGATGGCAGGTTAATTTGCATAAGTAGGCACCAAGTGGGCAGGGGTGCGGGACACTTGCACCCCTCCCATGGCAATGACACAGGCATTATGCACCACCCCAGCTGCTCCAGGCCTCTGGGCAGCATGAGAAAGCAGAAAGGCAGCTCCAGGCTGGAGCGAAGGCGGTGTTGGCAACCAGGGGAAGGAGGCCCAGTCTTGCACAAATCTTCGAACCTTCGTGCATCGGGCCTCTGGTGTTTAATGAAAGACAGATAATTTGTAATCACTGGTGCTAAGAATAGTTGAAAATGACAGAAAGACAATGTATAGTGCTCTCCTTTCTATTTTGGGGAGATTGCTTAAGTACTTATTACTAAAAAAGGATAAGAACATTTTAAATTGAATGCAAACCTTTAACAATGATCAGAAATGGTGAAAGGTAGTAAAAGGGGTGGAGAACATTCCATAGGATAAGAAATGGAAAGCTTTTCTGTAAAAGACCCAATAGTTAATAGGTGAGGATTTATGAGCCATAATGTTTCTTTCTTTTTTTAAAAATATATTTTATTGATTTTTTACAGAGAGGAAGAGAGAGGGATAGAGAGTTAGAGTCATCGATGAGAGAGAAACATTGATGAGAGGGAAACATCGATCAGCTGCCTCCTGCACACTCCCTACTGGGGATGTGCCTGCAACCAAGGTACCTTGACCGGAATCGAACCTGGGTCCTTTGAGTCCGCAGGCCGACGCTTTATCCACTGAGCCAAACCAGTTAAGGCTGAGCCATAATGTTTCTATCACAACTGCTAACTCTGTTTTGTAGCCGGAAAGCAACACAACAACACATAAATGGATGAGTGGGACTCTTGTTCCCAAAACACTTTCCAAGTGCAGGAGGCGGGATCAGTATGAGACTGCGGGCAGCAGTTTTCCCAACTACATATAGGATAAAGATGAAGAATGGGAAGTAGTCTTATATTTCACATAGATTTACACAGTAACTTGGAATCATGCTGGTTTGACTAACTGAGAATGTGGTGAATGTTTGTTTTTTTTTGTTTGTTTTTTTAATCCCTGAAATATCACTGTTAAAAAGTACAGGTATGTGATACAGTGCCTAGTATAAAAAAATAGGAGAACACAGGGGTCTGAATGTTGACTTAAAATTGAGAACTAAAATATAAGATTCTTGTAAAAGACCTAGGCCAGCACCTCTGTCTACTTGCCTTATATCCACTCTGGAGGAAATGAAAATAATGGAAATTTAGGGTTCATACGCTATTCATATGAAAGTTATTTTAAATCTAGTTTTTATTATTTGGGTTGTGCCCACATGAAATTTCTTGCAGGAAGAGTCTCTGTCATAGGAACCTGTAACAATTCCTTGTGACTAGTATTGCAACAGCGTTTCCATTGTGCATCCCAGGATTGTCAAGAATTTTGGGTGGAAATTATCCTCAGTGATTGGCTTCAGGGAAATACTAAGTCCCATCTATGATGTTACCACCGCATGCTGCACTGGATGCTTTATTTCACTGATCATTGGCAAAGCAAAAAAATGTGTTCTTGGATTTTCCTATGCAGATGAAGCCTAGCTCAACTACCTACAACTACCTACACTTGTAAAGCTGCAGTCAATAGCTGCTTTCACTCTTTCTCTTTCTTTGTTTCCCTTCCTTTCTCTCTCTCTCTTAATCTCTCTCTTCCTTCCCTTTCCTTCCTCCCCCTCCTCTTCCTCTCTCTCTCCCTTCTTTCTTTCCCTCCCTCCTTCTCTCTCTCTCTCTCTCTCTCTCTCTCTCTCTCTCTCTCTCTCTCTCTCTCTTTCTCTTCTTTCTCTTTCATCTTCTTCATGCAGATGTTGCACAGTGCAGTGGACAGTTACAGAAATACTCAGAGCCTGCTGTTTAAACCTTTAATTTGTATTTCTATCTTTAAAATCTTCAGTAAATCCTTAGTAACCTGTTACTTCATTTTCATTGTCTCCATATGCCCAATTTTGAATAAAGAGTGCTTACAATAGTATGGGGAAAGTATTGCATATAAT
Organism: Murina feae; assembly: GCA_004026665.1. Classification (NCBI taxonomy): domain Eukaryota; kingdom Metazoa; phylum Chordata; class Mammalia; order Chiroptera; family Vespertilionidae; genus Murina; species Murina feae. The sequence goes on along the minus strand of PVJC01000934.1, from coordinate 7,659 downwards.
TAAAAATTAATATAGAGTAGCAATAGAATAATACAGGAAAAGGATTGTATGTTGTAAAAAAATTTTCAGAGACTGTCACCATCAACATTTCTGGTTTTATCAGAATTCCTTATGGAACGCCATCATCTAATTCGGTTTCCCATCTTTCCATAGTGTCCATGTGTCCCTCCCTAAGAAATCAACTATCCCTGGTGTTTAACCACTATTTAAGCCTCCACTCAGGTTCATAATCTTGTCTCAAAGCCTATGCACATATCCTTTCAAAGGAATGATTTGGTATGCAAATGAACACTGCGGATTTGTCAAAACCCCGATGAAACTATGAACTTTAGTTGATAATATTTCAATATTGGTTCTTCACCTGTAAAAACTACACAACAATGATGCAAGATGTTCATACAGGGAAGCTGTGGGAGGAAGAGGAAGAGGCAGAGGGTGGACATGTGAACTCTGAACTCTGTTCAATTTTATTTTAACTAAAAACTGTGCCAAAAAAGCTTATAAAATTAAAAACAAAGAAAGTACTCCAGGCAGGAGGGCTGGAATACCTCAGGCAGCTCCAGTTAGAGCGAAAAACCCAGTCCCTGAAGGAGCAGGAGCAAAGACAGATGAGATGAGAGAATTCAAGGATCATGAAAGAAAATTTACTTTCCTGCAAATGAAGAGTGATTACAAATAATTTATAATATCTATATTCCATTTACATTATTTTATATAATTCAGCAATCCACCTGATTTCTTAGTTGATCAAACTAAGGCTAATATTCATTAACTTGTCCAGTATCACCTAAGAAATAACCAGTGAAGACAGAACTTAGGTATGTCTTCCTGTAACCTACTAACAATCATACAAATGCACATGATATTCTAAGCAGACGATAAGGGATTTACTTACTACCTAGAAGTATGTCTGTGTGCAGAGTCACATGAGTAATGGAATTGTGTGTGTTGTATATCTTATCTTTAGAAGAGGAAAAGCAATATTCTTGTCTCTTCATTGAAACAAGTCCCTTAATTAGGATATGTATGTATGTATGTATATTTGTGTATATGTATTGGAACAAAGTAAGGCACCTTAGTGGATCTGAATAGGAAAAAATGGATAAAGTTGCAATAGATTGTATAAAAAAATCAGATATTTTATTTTTTCAGTCAGCAATATCCAGAAGAATGAAAGGGGATCCAGAACACAGGTAATAACTACACAGGTAAGAACTGAGTGGGTCAGTTATGTGTGAAAGGAAAAATCTGGGTATGGTCCAGAATGAGTCAAGTAGAAGTCATAGGGAAGGAAGTAATATCAGAATCAGGAATTCATCAGTTTCTGAGATCTGAATCAAGTGTAACTCCCCACATGAGAATGCCAGAGGCATTTACAGAAAGGGTAAGGACACACAACAGAATGTGGTATGGAGATTTGAGCTACTTCATTCTGTTATGAAAATAATGGGGACGAGAACTTGGGCTTATCCATGTGGTATACCTTGACTTCCAAAATAACTGGGAGTGTATGGATTCTGTGTGATCTAAGGGATCAACATTTCCTTTAGTGATCTTTGAATAAACCCTAAGGTCTTTATTCATTTTTCAAACAATATTATAGACATCTCAGAGAGCCCACATACATAGAGGGTGATTTTAAGGTTAAAGTACTCAACTACATGCATAAAAAAACATGAAATCATGTTTTTCTGTCTTTTCTGATACCTTGCATAATACATTGGGAATGTAAACTCGATAGGTACACAGATTTTTGTTGTTTTGCTCGTTGTGTATTCACAATGCCTAGAGGTTATGTGGTACAGTTTGTTGAAGAAATATTCATTCAGTAAAATGATGCTATGTGCTTAGGTTGCTCTACCTATAAACTCTACATTCTTTAACACTCTTCCAAAATAACTCAATTTTGTTTTTTTCTCATTGAAGCTTTAATTTCCTGTTCAGGAACTAAAAATCAAAGCCCTTTATTTTTAGCTCTTATCAAGTGAAAATATCCAAATCAAAATGGAGCTGACATATTTGTTAACAGATCACAAGGTAGGCTGGAATTAATTGCAACCCAACTAAAGCTCTATTGTTTTATACTTTAACACATGTTCAACACTACTTTTGTTGAAAAGACTCAAAAGAGAAATTACTTTAAAAATCAGAGATCAGGATTTTATAACTCAACATGCAATGAAACACATGTGCTGGCTAAAACGTCCTATTTTGTCTTGTCATTTTAACTCCTGTGATCACATTGAACATGAATTGAGTGAACCAGATACTTCAGAATCTTGCTTGATGGTTACCTAGTAGCGTCTCTAATTTCATTAAAATTACTTCGAGAGAAAAATGTTTGCAAACTCAACTTACCAAGACTGAAAGCCATTTTCTTTTGCCTTCTTTAGAAATTGGTGTTAAGGCACAATTTAGTTGATGATCAATACAATAATACCAGATGGTAAGAAGCTAAAGGACTTCTATGATAGAATTTGACTTCACCAACAATTATTTCCTAAGTTCTAATAATACTTTGCACATGGGCAGTACTTTCCAGTCTTCACGGTTCTTTTGCATTGGATCTCACAGCCAGTAACTACAACAGAGCAGATTTTATTAGCCCAATGTTACAGATGGAGAAATGGAGACTCAAAGAAATTAATTGATGAAGTCAACATCACATTAAAAAGTGTGAAAACCATGTTTAGAATCAAGATCTTTGACTTACAAAGATAAGGATATTTACTATTAAATCTCACATTCCTGAAATATTATATCATTTTATATAAACTACTCACTTAAAATAAATGCTCTTATCAATTTTTAGCAGGTTACACTGAGATTATCATGGATCTTTAGGTAATTATCTTATCTAATAAAGTTGGAATATGCAAATTGACCATCACTTCATCACAAAGATGGTGGCACCCATAGCGGAGACCGAGTTTCTATAATGAGCCTTAATGAGCAATCAGAAGGGACCTGAGGCTGTGCTCTTCCCCAACACCACCCTGTAGGGCTTGACATTGGACCTCAGGCCACTCCCCCTGGCCTAGTGCCAGGCCGGGGGAACTTGGTATGCACTCCATGCCCCGGAACCAGGCCAGGGGACCTTAGGCTGTGCCCCTTGCCTGGCAAGGCTTGACAGGGAACCTCAAGGTGCACCCCCCACCTAATAAGGCTTGACGGGAGACCTCAGACTATGGCCCCTGAACCAACACCAGGCCAGGGGACCTGAGGCCATACCCCTGCCCCAGAACCAGGCCAGGGGACTTGAGGCCACAACCTTGCCCTGGCATTGGGCTAGGGGACCTGAGGCTGCGAACCCTGCCCAGCAAGGTGCAACCCCCACCCCGATGCTGGACTGGGGGGCCTGAGGCCATGTTTCCCCACCCAGCGGGGCTTGATGGGGGACCTGAGGCTGCACCCGCTCCTGGCACTGGGTTGGGGACCTGAGGCTGTACCCCTCACCCAATGGGGCTTGATGGGGGACCTCAAGGCATGCTCCCTGCCCCAGCCTGGGGTACCTCAGGCTGTGCTCCTTGCCCCAGTGCTGGGACAGGGGTCCTGAGGCCATGTCCCCCCACCCCAGCACCAAGTCAGGGGACCTGATATTGTAACCCCACCAACAGGGTTTGGCAAGGGTGGGACTGGCTGGGTATGGATCTAGCCCAATGGGAGTGGGACCTGCTGAGTCTGAGTCTCGTGTAATTTTGAGGCACATGTGGGTGGATGGGGACTTAACTCTGGGTCCCATGGTGTGCCCCAGACTCTTACAGGAGGAGGATTTTCATATACATTTTACTAACTTTCTTTCATCTCTGACACTTCTATTACAGAGAAAGGACAAATATCAATATTAAAATATTTCCTCTAATTAATCTCCTTTTAATGTGCATGAATTTCATGCACTAGGACACTAGTAATAATAATAAAGGTAATAGTGATAATAAAATTAAGATTTTTTTGAGACAATGTATAATACTAAGCACTTTAGGTGATTATCCTATTTAATTTTCTCAATATCTTCATAAGGTAGATGTTATTGTCAACCTAGTCTTACAGAAAAAGATATTTAGATATGTAGGTACCACCAATAAATACAGAGGTGGGCCAAAGAAGGTTTACAGTTGTTTGTATTGAAAATAATGCAAAAGTTAATAAATATTAATACAAGATTAAACTCTGTTTCTCATACTCACAACTGTAAACCTACTTTGCCTACCCCTGTATGATATTGGCAGACCACCATGAAGATGAACATAAAGTAGGTCCTCTGAGTAAAATAAGTCTGCAGCATCACTGGGGGGCGAAATGACAAAACTGAAGCTGTCCTGCTTTGGGTACATCAGGGGAAAGCAGGGTTCTCTGGAAAAGACAATAACCCTGGGGAAAGTAGAAGGCAGCAGGAAAAGAGGAGAATAAAATACGAGAAGGATTAACTTCATAATAGAAGCCATGGGCATGTGTCTACAGGAGCTGAGCAGGACTGTTGAGGACAGGACACTGTGGAAGTCATCCATTCATAGGATCGCTGGGGGTCAGAGCAGACTCAGTGGCATGTACCACATTTTGGCTGAGAACACAACTGACCTTACAGAAGGTCATAAAGCTTCTTGGGAGGTAACCCTGGGAGCTGAGTTCAGACCAGAGACCAGTAATTCTATATCCAGAATCTGACATTTAATTGCATAACTCCTTCTGTGTCAAAATGTAATATCTAAAACATGGCATGATTACAAGTCCTGCTTATTGGGACTGGTGTTAAGTTTTGAATTTTTAAAAATGGATATGAAAATCATTTGCAAGCTGCAAATATGAAACAAATGTCAGATTTTATGAGTTAAAATTCAATTTTTGGCTTCTTTATCATTAGTGCTTTTTCTCGTTTTCTTTTCCATTTTTCTATTTGGTCTCCAGCTGGTTGCTTTACCTTTATTCCTTTTATATTTTCATCTTAATTATTCTTTAACAATTCCAAAATGTTAATATGTGGCCATTGCTGTTTTGTAAAATGTGAAAAGAATTCAGTGATTTTTTTCCCTACAAATGTTTAAAAAGAACCTACACATTTAAGTTAAATATGGTGAGCTGTCATCAGTTTCTAATTGTAGAACTAGAGTCCTCAGAAAATTGGACAGTGGAACAAATCACTGACAGTACTTTACTCTTTTCCCCTCCTTTTGGCTCTGAATCTATACTGACAGGGTGACTTAACATTAGCTTTATGTCCTTAGAAAAAAAAATGTAGCCCTATTTGCATTTGTTGCCATTTTCTTTATTCTTGCCCAAGTGCAGAAACTTATGTTGCAATAAGCCCACTAACATGAAAACTGATATCATAAAATGCCTCTTTTCATAAAAAGGTGGAATAACAACTGGCATTGAAGACAAAAACAAATGACATGTGACAAAACCTAATGAACATATAACTAAACATCTTATCTCTTTGTCATCATCCATTAACCTATTTCATTTTCTTCTTTCCCCCCAAGTTTAATATGTGTTACCTTGTGGCTACACACATGTTGATGATCAGCTAATTTATGCCGTATGTTGTATATAGAATTTAACGGCTGCCAATAATTGCAATGGTAGACAAACTAGAGATTTTTCACTTCTCTGCTAAAAACTAACCATGTGTTCTTCTTTAAAGCAATGTGGTTTTATTTTATGATTTTTTTTGCAAGAAAAAATAAAAAGAAAATCAGAGCTGTAAAATTTGCCATTATTCATGAAAAAACATCGGATGGAAAGTTGAGCTTCAAAAAGGGGGAGTGAGACTTTTTCTAATTTTTGCTTTAGCATTAGAGAAGAGGACGATAGATTTTAAGGTTCACACCTTTATGTGACATTTCAATGCTGGCTGAGAGGAATCCTGTTACTGAAATGCCTGTGGTTTCTTATTTGAATTCTTTACTTATAAGTGAAATTAGGAATTTCAGTATCATTTAAATTTTGACAAACTAAAAAGAGCCTACAGAAGCTTACCCTTTTAGTTAAACATGTCAGCATATAAAACATGCAATAAAAATATAATTTTGATACTAAATTAAATTTTAAAATATTTTCAAAAAACAAATACACATTTATTCTTGAAAGTCAGTTGACTTACGCCTGCCTTCAGCATATATTTTTTCAGAAACTATTAATTTAATTATCTAATATAGTACAGTGTTTTTTCCTGGGTTATATCGAGGTAATTTTTTAATATTATTTAAAAAAAAAGATTATGAGAGTGAGGAAGGAATATGGCTGCCGATGAGAAGGCAGACTGAAAGACAGTGAGAGAGAGAGAGAAGGAACGGAGAGTGTGTGGATGTTCCAAGCGTAGAAATTTGTGGGTGTGCAACAGCTATACTCCAGAGGACTGTTGGAGAACCTGAATGGGGCTCCCTTAACTGGGCGCTGCCTGCGCTGCCTCCACTGCCGCAGAAATCTCTCCCGGAGCTGCTGAAACTGCTGCGGAAACCGGGCCACCTTGGGTGACTGTTACAAGAAACGTATACATCCAGGGATACTGCAAACAGGTCACCCAGGGACCAGCCAGGAACCCAGGAACACCGGAGCTCAAACCAAGAATATGTGGACCCAGACGAGCCCTGTACCTCCTCACGGAAAGGTCAGATTTCACTTGTTAAAAGCTTGGTTTGTATTGCAGGTGGGAGAGTTGAAAGCACGCAGGAGAAGTCTCTGCGCAGCAGAGTCTGAGCCCCTCTCCTCGGGGCCAGCCCGCGCTCCACAAAGTCCAAGGCTGTTGGCACCAGCCTGACCTGAGTGGGGGAAGGGGTCCCGCAGGCTGCTAGCAGAAGGGAGCCAAAAAAACCACCCCATAACTGATCGGGTCACGAAAAGACAGCCTCGGTTTTGGGTCGCGGAGAAGAGACATTGGGAGAGTTACGCGCAGAGCTGGAGGAGGAAGGGAGCCCGCGCATCTCTTTGGAAAGGTTCATTTTTCCCTCTCGTTATTACATCTAGGCTTGGGATTATTAAATCCAATACATAGGAGCACCCAATTGGGGTCGCTCACAGAGACTGCAGAGGAAAACCCTGTTTGTGTGTCTTGAGAAGCAGAGCAGGGAGTGACAGATTCGGAAACCAGTTCGGGGGCAGTCCATTCCGCCAAACTTGTATTAAGTGTGATAGGGAAAACAAAACCTAAATGCTGGCTAGAGAGGACTTGTAGCCGAAGAGGTCACTCCAGAAACACTGCCACCCAGAGGCTGATTCACAAACTGACTCTTCTGTAAACACAAATAAAGGCAGAAATACGGCCGGCTTTTAAATCAGGACTGGTGTACAACGCAGAGGAGTAGTGAATCGCAGGAAACTTCCATACTTTCCTGAATAGCTGACAAGACTAAGGCACACCAACCAGAAGAGGAGAAGAAGTGAATGACCCTCACTACTGCACATTTTTCTCTCTTTTTTAAAAATTTTTTTCTTTTTCTTTTTTTTCCTTTAAGAAACAATTATTTGTCTTTTTTCCTCACTTGATTTTACCTTTTTAATTATTGTATCTTTATTTTTAATCAATATTATTACTACTACTATTTTTTTTCTTTTTCTAAGAGTCATTTTATTTTATCTTTATATTATTTTGAGATTAGTGTTCTTCATTCTATTTTCAGATTTCCTATAGCATCATTTTACTCTATCTCAACTTTACCTTTA
>PVJC01000933.1:0-104825 GCA_004026665.1 Murina feae | reverse complement strand
CAGGGGGTCGGTGGCCTGCTTGGCAGCTGTCCAGGCCCTTTGCGGGGCATCAGGGAGTGGGAAAGAAGCATCAGGAGGTCAGTGGCCTGCTTGGTGGGCTTCCCAGGCCCCTTGCAGGGCACCAGGAAGTGGGAAAGCAAGGTGGCGGGCCAGGGAGTGGGAAAGAGGTGGCAGGGGGTCAGCGACCTGCTTGGTGGCTGCCCAGGCCCTTTGCGGGGCATCAGGGAGCGGGAAAGCAAGGCTGCAGGGGCCGGGGTCCTGCTTGGCAGCTCCCCAGACCCCTTGGTGGCACCGGGAAGTGGGAAAGGAAGGTAGCAGGAGACGGGTGAGTGGGAAAGAGTTGGCGGCCTTCTTGGTGGCTTCCCAGGTCCCTTCCAAGGATCAGGGAGCAGGAAAAGGCTGGCCTGACCACGAGGCGGAAGAAGATGGGCAGTAGGCAAGCTTGGGAGGCAGGCAGCACCCAGCCCTGGCCACAGCTCAAAAAAGAGAACAACATGCAGGGGAGGGCATGAGTCTGAGAGATCAATATAGAGGGGGTGCCTGCTCCAAGCCTTGATGGTGTGCCTGGGGACAGGCCCCCAGCAGGTAGACACACACAGGAGGACTGCTCCGAGCCTCAGATGCGGCTGGGGGCAGGTCTCCAGTGGTAACACACACACACTCATACACACACAAGGCGCCTGGCAGACTGGGGCCATCATAGGACATCCACTGAGGGGTCCCAGACTGTGAGAGGGCACAGGCCGGGCTGAGGAACTCCCACCACCCCGAGTGCACAAATTTTTGTGCACCGGGCCCCTAGTCCAAGATAAAGGCAAAACTAACTAGAAAATGACCCCAGGCTCCATTATACACTCATTTCAATACATCAGCATATTAAACAACACACCCGTAAACCCAATGAGTATTCTGTTGAGATCCTCCCCTGGGACCTCCTCTAACATTCTGTCCTACAGGAAATAGATAAAACACTCAGGACAAAGATTCCCAGCACATGCTTCTTGGAGTGCATTCATGCCCTTTCCTCATGCGTGTAGTGTATTTGTTTCTTCTATCCTAAGATCTAAGGGTACCAACAAGGGTACCAGCGGAACAATGGGCTGGTACCCTGGTCTAACGGGTCCTTCCTGTGCCTCACTGCCCTGAATGTTAATAAATTTACTGTTACTTTCACTTGGACTCATGTCTTGAAATTTTTCCCAAACAAGTCAAGAGCCTGTAGGTTGCTTGACCTGTGGAAGGTCCTTGACCTGCGAAAGGTCCAGGACCAGCACCCAGGGCGGAAGCCGTCTGGTAAGACTATGAGTGCTTTATTTTAGTTAACATATCGGCAAGATCAATTAACTAGTTTGGAGCTGGGTTATGCATTTTAAAGATTGCAATTAAGTCTTTACAGTAAGTTCAAGTTATTTCATTATTGTTTCTGTCAATAGTGTAAAGAAAAAAAATAGCTAGCTACATTACTTATATTTTCACTTATCCCACTTCACTTATCCCAATCTGAGTAACTTAATGTAATAAAGACTCAGCAAACCAGCTGCCAACTCTTTTTTATTTAAATTAATGTCCTTTTAAAAATTAGTAATTAAGTTTCAGAAACTAATTGCCTTTTTTCCCTTTCTTCCTCCCTCCATCCCTTAAAAACAAAACAAAACAAAATTTAGTTAACATCTGTGCCTTCAAATATAAACTTTTTTTTTCTTTCTGCAATCAGGTTGCTAAATTGGCCAGTGTAGAGCCCATACTGAACAATAGGGGCTTCTAAAAAAATCCCTAAATGTTTTCACTAAATTTTTTGTGTCATAGGTCCACACAAAAACATGCTCACCTAATTTCTATTTCACCTTTAAATTTGTTGAAATAAACATAGTGCTCCTTGCTGGAGAGACTAACATTGTTATCTTTAATTTTGAAAGCATTTATGTATAGAGAATGTTTTTCAATTTAGAGGGTTTGGGGTGGTCGGTTGAATTGCTCACATGACAGAGAGATCACCAAAGTGATATTATTGAGCAAACTGACTGTGGCGGTTCCCAGTACTGCATTCTCCTTTAGAACTGCTGTTGTATATTTGCTCCAACTGTCATGGAACGAGTCTGATTTTCGCTTCCTGGAGAGAAATCTTCTGGTGACCCTTCTACTTATATGATGTGTATCTAGTATGTCTGTGTGTAAGAAAGCAACTGGGATATCCTGGCTAAAAACATTTTTGTAAAATTATCCTATAAAGACTCCCTTTTTTCCCTTTTTACACACCCCTCTTCCAAATATCACCTTTGATTTCTAGCCCTGAAATATTCTTTTTAATAACAATTAAAAAATTATCTAGATTTAAAAAATGTAAAATGAATATATACATGTGATAAAACTTTAATACTACAAACATGCAGGAAAATCAAGTCAGTCTCTCTGGACCCTGAGCACACCTTATGCCTATGCTTCAGAGTCAACCACTGACAATACTTCGAGAGCATCTTGCCAGCGGTTTTCTAGGTATATAAAAACAAGTGTATGTACATGCATGTGTGTATAAATGTATATTTTATTCAGTTGGGAGAATACATTTCACACTTTTATACTCAGCTCTTTTCACTTAATACAGCTTGGAATTCCTTCCATATCTACATATGTAGATCCACCTCATTTGCTTATGGATGTATACTATACCACTGTATGAATGAAGCATCATTTATTTGAACTTATCTGCAAGACAAATTCTTAGAAGCAGAAGTATTCCTGGACCAAACTGTGTGTGTGTGTGTGTGTGTGTGTGTGTGTATGTGTGTTTTATCAAACTTCTTCCAAAGTTATAGTACCAAGATAGCCCTTTATCCCAGCATTTAGAAGTAACACTGAGATGTCTGAAGCTCTCAAAATAACATTAAGATAACATCTGGCTTCAACTTGACTCCCTTTCTCTTCCTCCATGAATTTATTCTTCTTGTGTGCTGATTCCAGGTTAAAATAAAACTTTGCAGAAAGATCACACTTATATGTGATGGGAAAAACAGACAATTTTTTCTCTTTGCTGATGGTATAATATTTACATCACTTAAAATACTGAGACAATACTACATGATGAAGTTGGAAGTTAGAAATGTTTAACTTCAAGGCCATGCTGATCAGCCAGGATCTCAGGCCAAACTCAATAAAACAATGGCAAGTGTCAAGCACACCTGGAAATGACTTACTAGTAGACTTGATGGTAGAAATTCAGAAATAAGTAAGTTAAATACACATTTCATTTTCAGAAAGGAGTTATTGTTTAATTTCAGTCCCTAAGTCTCACTGGTCCCCTGGAACAGTCAATGGCTTTTTTTGTTTCTCTTCCTTGTCCTTCCCCTCCCTTCCTCCTTCCCTCCCTACCTCCCTACCTCCTTCTGTCCCTTCCTCCCTCCTTTCCTTCCTGCTTTCATTTCTCTTTTTTTCATTTCTTCCTTTCTTTGTTTCTTTCTTTCTTTGTTCCTTCCTTTCTTCGTTGCTTCCTTCTCCTCTCTCTCTTCTCTTTCTGCAACTACTGATTGTAACTAATTATATATCAAAATTATTTTATCAAAATTAGTAGTCTAACCTATGCCATTCTATCTGCATTTAGCAGCAATATTAGGGCACATTATATCTTTCATAAAGGCAATATAGAAATTAAACAAAATTAGTGTCCAACGAAGAAAAATGAAACATATTTCTCATGGAAAGCATACATATGGTGGCAACCACTACCACAGAAGTAGTTCTAAAGCTTAAGAAAAAAGAAGCAGTTATGTTGGAGACAGAATAGCCATTTTGCCAAATCATGTGCTGTGTTAGAAAAAACACACACCTCCCATTGCAATTCCAATTACCAATTATCTTGCATTTTGGTTTAATTGGTTTAACTGTTCTCATAGAGCACTGCACCAAATGTCTCTTGAATGCTAGCCCCTTTATGACCTCTGATTATATCTTTGTTTCCAGTAGGTAATTGAGAGGAATTCTTTTACAAAGATATTTTAGAAAATCACTTTACTTTTGTTCCACTCATTAGGACAATCTTGGCAACTCTGGCTGAGTAATTGAGAGGTTAAAAGAGTACCGTTCACCAGTAAGAGGAAATGTACTCCTCCCAGCTTGCTACTCCCAGCCCTGTAGGAGATACAACTTCTTTGCATGGTCAAGTACTAGCAAATATTATGGAAGTTAGAGCAGGATTTCATAAATATTAAGCCTATATGAAAAATAGGAGGCTTCCAAATTTTAATTAAAAATAAGGCTCATATTGTCAGTATAAAAAATAGCTTTGCAGTTATTCTCAAATTTCTAATCTGCCTTGAGAAATATTGATGGTTCTGGGAAAAAAATTGTTTTCTCATAAGCACATTTCCCCTTTGCATCCCAATTTTTCATAAATTTATTTTTTCTTAATTCCTTAAACTTGGGGGTTTCTCAAAGTTAATTCCACAAAACTAGTACATGTTATAGGTAAAAACCAAATGAAGCAAAATGATTTTGTGATCAAGAAAGTGTGGGAGCCCTAGCTGGTTTGGCTCAGTGGATAGAGCATTAGCCTAAGGACTGAAGGGTCTTAGGTTTGATTCCGGTTAAATGCACATGCCCAGGTTTCAGGCTTGATCCTCAGAAGGGGGTGTGCAGGAGGCAGCCAATCAATAATTCTCTGTCATCTTTGATGTTCCTATTGCTCTCTTCCTCCCCTTTTGTCTCTGAAATAAATTAATATATACATATAAAGAAAGTTTGGGAAATGCTGAGAGGTTAAGTAGGTTTCGCTGAAGTTGGATTTCTTGCAAAAGATCACATTGTGGAAGTTCATTGTGAAGTAGAGAGTGGGATATAGTAGGAAATTTTTCTCAAGCTAATTTGACATGGAACCTTTCATTGTGGAGCATTCAGAGGCTAGTGTGCAGGGATTTGGGGCAAGTTGGTTGCTTTTCAATTGCACCAAATGACTGTATGTAGACTTCACCACTCACGCTCTGGAGCCGTGGCTGGAATGCCAGTCAGAGAAAGACATACAAGCCCTAGGCCCTTGCAACAGTGACTTTCTTAAATGGGTTCTGTTTTCTAAATGAGGTATGATGTACATTGAGAGACATTATATTCGACCTTCTTCTTACCAAATCACGAATGTTTTCAGTACTTTTGAAATACAAAGGTATCCTAGGCAGCATTGTGAGATAGAGAAAACTTCATCCCTTACAATCTGAGGCACTTCTTTACTTCTCAAATAGAAACCACATGCTTCCTGTACCTTTTATCCAGGAAATTTTACTTATACTTGTCGCTTTCACTTAAGGTTTAGTGAAATGCCTCATATGGGGATAAGATATTAAGGTTTAGTAACATGCCTCATGTGGAGATAGGAAATTAAGCTTTATGAGCTTTTACAGATTTAATTTAAGGAGTTTACGGAATCTTCCCATTTGTTAAGGAAAATCACTCCCTTAGAAATGAGACAAGTTAGTGCCAAATAATAATAAAAGAAAGAGGAAGTAAGTCAGTGGGAGAAAGTGCAGGTTCCCAACTCTGAAGCTTGTTAATCTTGGAAATGGAAGGCTGGGCTGGGATTTAGGTCAGTAGAAGGGACACTGGAAGGCTCAGAGGAAAGGTCAGTGGAATGAGAGACAACGAAAGAACTGGATATAGAACTGAAATAGGATGTAGGCAGTTATCAGAGATAAAATTGGTGCTTCCCAATATGATCTTTAATTGGTCCCAGTAATGTCCACCCTACTGTAGGAATGGAGGATGTGTCAAGGCGAACAAGGCCTCACTGTTCATTCTTTCAGTCATTACACAAATATTAAGTACCTATTTGGTGTTGGGCAGTGCGCTCAGTACAATGGAGAAGACGGAGAATAGAGTGTAATACATGATAATAGAGTGCGTGTATATTGTAGGAGAAGAGAAAAAGCAACTAAAGATGTCCATACCATTCAGAAAAATTTTCATAGAATGAGTGATAGTTGAATTAAGTCTTGAACCCTGAGTATGAGTTTACCAGGTGGCTACATTAAGTAGTGTTGGGATGGAATGGGGAATTAAGAAAAGAGGTAAGTAACTTGATAAGAATTAAATGTAGAGTGAATATTGAGAAGTATATAATTTATAGATTCTTATATGTATTGATAATAGATTATTAAACTGCACAAAACAAAACATAAGAAAAAAATAATGCAATTAAGTTATCTGCAGAGATTTGAGGTAAGGACCAGGGATATTTATTAATATTGGAAAATTTAAAAGTGATCATTTTCACATTCCAGCAAAGAGTTATTTCTTGCCTTTTAAATATTCTAGAAAATTATATATTTTTATTTAATTTGGTCATTGCTGAATGTATAGGCAATGGGTCTCACAGTGTGGTCCCCAGGTCAGCAGTATCAGCATCCCCTGGGAACTTGCTAGAAGTGCAAGTTTTCAGGCTGTACTCCAAAACTACTACATCAGATGCATTAGGGGAGAGTCCAGCAATCTGTATTTTAACAAACACTTTCTATGATTCCTATGAATCTAAAGTTTGAAAACCATCATAGTAGAATGTGATAAATGGCATGTTGAATATTGATAGCATATTTTTTCATGTGTGAAAGTCAACATCTTCATGTAAAAAGTAAAAATAATTCACTTACATTGCACATTGTCTGTACATCAATTGGCTCATTGATTCCAAGTTTCTCACTGTATTTAGAATTGTCTATAGGAAAATCCCTAAAGATTAACCATTCTAATAATGTCAGAATATTCTTGTTTTAGATATTAATCAATAGGTGTGTAAGCATGAGCAAGTCATCTAAAAATATAAATAATAATACTTCCTTTGCAAATTAATTGTGAAATTATAAATAACATGTATAATGAACCTGGGGCATACTAGAAACTCTAGAGATGATTGTTGTTGTTGCTATTATCATTATTAAATTATAGTTATTATTACTATTATGCATGACAATTACTCACCAGTTAGCCTTGTAAGTATGCAAATGATTAAGTGATGTGATTCGAATTTAAAACAGGATAAGCTCTTTGCTTCAAAATATCAACCCTACCACCTGTCATTCTATCAACTTCACTTCTTTGGCTAATATATTCTATTCAATAATTTTTTATTGAATAATGGAGGGAATAAATAAATATATTAAAGTATAATTAGCAATGAGGGCAGGGGAGAAATGTTACAGTTGATACCCATTTCCATTCACATGTCAGTGTTTCATTAATTTATCAAGGGCTGATTGAAATGGGGTAAATGATGCATCCCCTTTAAAGGGTGGGAATATGTAGTGAAAGCAAAAAGAGTCCTTGTGCCCTAACCAGTTTGGCTCAGTGGATAGAGCGTCAGCCTGCGGACTCAAGGGTCCCAGTTCGATTCCGGTCAAAGGCATGTACCTTGGTTACGGGCACATCCCCAGTGGGGTGTGTGCAGGAGGCAGCTGATCAATGTTCTCACATGGATGTTTCTAACTCTCTGTCCCTCTCCCTTCCTCTCTGTAAAAAATCAATAAAATATATTTTTAAAAAAAGAGTCCTTGCTAGTGGGAAGAACTTAGAAAAGATATGTATTCCTGAATGATGATAGGGATGTTCTCAAATGCATATTGTGTATATTTCATGTTTTTTCTTGAGCTTGGAGTTGTCAATGGGACCAAACATCACAAAATCTGATCTAAAAAACCATTTTATAATATTACTTATTTTTCCACTTGACTGATTTTTTATTGAAGGGACTGGACTCCTTGCTTGGCTGAATTAGATGGTTATTTTTGCATACCTTTGGTATTTGTCAAATCACCTAGTTCCAGATGAATCTAAACTATCTTAGCCTAGTGACTATTTATTCTGTTTGTTTTGTTCCTGGGAAGGAAAATAGGAAGTATCCCTTCACAACTTATTTAGTTCCATATCCACTGTTCTTTCTTAGAGAACTATGTTTAGTTTACTGATTACAGACTATTTACACCACGTTATCATATTCGGCTTTTGATAGCCAATTTTTTTATTAGTCATGATATGCAAAATTTATTGCTTTATGGCAGACACTGAGAATATAGAAGATATTTTAAAGATAGCAAAAAACATTAATAAAACATACTTTTCAATTTGGTGTACTTATTTACATCACATTTAAACATTTTTGCATTTTAAATTTCCATAGGCTAAAAGGCATCTAAAATATTATAAAATTTTCTTTGTTGATTTGCTTGTTACAGATATCCAAGTTTGAAAAATGTGCATG
Source organism: Murina feae (assembly GCA_004026665.1). Taxonomy (NCBI): domain Eukaryota; kingdom Metazoa; phylum Chordata; class Mammalia; order Chiroptera; family Vespertilionidae; genus Murina; species Murina feae. The sequence goes on along the minus strand of PVJC01000933.1, from coordinate 96,595 downwards.
TATTTTGAGATTGGTTTATTTGAAAGTCAGATTTGTAGTTCCTACAGTTTTCATATAGGTAGCTTTTTATGACAGTGAAAAATATACTCATCTATTCTAATAAAAGAGTAGTATGCAAATTGACCCCCACTCTATTATGCCTAAGCCATGCCCACTAGCCAAACCATGCCCGCCAGCCAATCAGAGTGACTGTATGCAAATTAGCCCAGCCAAGATGGCAGCTGGCAGCCATGGAGCTAAAGCAAACAGAAGGCTTCTGCTGCACTAGCGATGGAGGAAACTGCCTGCCTAGGCAGGCTCTGGCCTCCATTCAAGGCAACAAAGTTTCAATTATAGAAGATAAATAAACCCCAGAAACCTGATTCCAGCCAGCCTCACTGGGACGTTGGGTCAATGGGAGCTGTGGCCAGCCTGAAAACGGCCGCCAGCCTGAAAACGGCCATCAGCCCCTCACCCAGGCTGGCCAGGTACCCCAGGGGAAGGGACACCCACCTTGAAGGGGCTGTGGCCAGCCTGCAAACAGCCATCACCCAATCACCCAGGCTGGCTGGGCACCCCAAGTGGGGACACCCACCTTGAAGGGGCTGTGGCCAGCCTGCAAACAGCCATTAGCCCCTCACCCAAGGTTGCCAGGCACCCCAGCAGGAAACCCACCCTGATCCAGGACACCCTTCAGGGAAAACCAGCCTGCCCCACCCATGCACCAGGCCTCTACCCTGTATAATCTTATATAATGAAAGGGTAATATGCGAATTGACCATAACAGCAGAATGACTGGTCACTATGACACACACTGACCATCAGGGGGCAGATGATCAATGCAGGAGCTGCCCCTGGTGGTCAGGGCACTCCAACAGGGGGAGCTCTGCTCAGCCACAAGCCAGGGTGATGGCTTGTGGCTGAGCCAGGCTGATAGCTTGTGGCTGCCAGTACAGCGATGGTGGTGGGAGCCTCTCTTGACTCCTCAGCAGCACTAAGGATGTCTGACTGCAGCTTAGGCCTGCTCCCCACTGGCAAGTGGACATCCCCTGAGGGCTGGGCTGCCAGAGGGATGTCTGACTGCCAGCTTAGGCCGGATCGCCTGGGGAGTGGGCCTAAGCCAGCAGGTGGACATCCCCTGAGGGGTCCCAGTCTGCAAGAGGGCACAGGCCAAGCTGAGGAATCCCCCCTCCATCCCCCCAAGTGCACAAATTTTTGTGCACCGGACCTCTAGCAGTTATTATATTAAAGAAGGAATTTCCAGAATGGAGATTTATGGGTACTGGGGAGCTAAGATTTTTGTGAGATTTCTGTTATTGTAAACACTATCTCTGTGTGCCCCATAGAAAGTTTTTAAAGTGTGGCCAGAGCCCTGGCTGAGGTGCATAGTTCCTGGTGGAAATTCCTCCATCTCCTGTAGCCAAAATTGTGCCCTGTGTGAGACTCCAATTGTCCAAAGGGTGCCTTTTTTAAAAAACCCATCCTGTGTACTGGGTTATCAGTTCTACATATTCAGGGTTACTGAACCACTTTTATTATTATTCTCTACAATAATTAGTTAAAGGTTGGATACTTGTGAAAAGGGGAGGGAAATTCTGTAAAGAAAGAAATTATCAAGCTTAAAGAGTGATTCTGTTGTAGAGGAAGAGGCTCTCTGACAATGGACATGAACAGGTTCTCTGAACAATATGCTATGTGACTGTACTGATTAACCTGAACTTTCCAAAGAATTACTTTATGAGATTTTATACTTACCAAAGAGACTGATATTGTTCAAAAGCATGTTTAAAATCCTAATGTGGAATTACTTACACATCCAATTTTGAACTGGTACACAAAAATCTCTCATGATATTTTATGGTGATACCATAGTACCCAGGTTGGTCATGAGTTTTTGGTTATTAAAACAAGTGAAGAATACTGAAAATCTAGCACTATAGTTCTGAGAAAATTACACATAAAATTTCCAAAATTATTTTTAAACAATAAGGGCCCTGGCTTGGAAGGTGACTATTTTGACAAAGAATGGATAAGGGAAGTGTACCAACATTTAGTCAGTTCTTCTGAGAGGCAGTCTACCATTGTGTTTAATGAACGTGGGAGCCAGATTGACTTGCATTGAATTGAATGACAGTTCTCCAATTTATTAGGTATGTGACCTCAGAATTTCTCAGCTTATTCTACAAACTACTTTTGTAACTAATGCCTATACTTGTAAGATTTTAAGAATTATTTTTTGAAAACCATTAAACCAATACCTGGCACATAGTAAGTCATTAGTAAATGTTTAAATTGTTAATATTATGAAAAGCTTATATATATTTATGAACATTTGCATATAAATGTTTATAAGTCTATAAACAATACCCACCTCAGTCTCAGCATGAGGTAGGCATTGTTTTCTTCATTTTGCAGATGAGCATGCACACCGCTTACTCTTAGAGTGATTAATTAACTGGTGCGAAGTTCAGAGAAACAGTAAACGGTTGGGGGCCAGGAATAGAACTTAGCTACAAGTGATCAGATTTCGCCTTCCTCCTGTGTCAATTTTGTAAAATAATCAACACACATTTTGGTGCCCTTTAATAGCCCTTGTCTATGGGCACCAGCTTAAGCCCTGATGGACAGAGACTGGATGAATCAGATCTAGAAATCTGATTCTAATAAAATTTGCCAAGAATCTATTTTTGATTTTGCTACTGTCATTAGTATTGTTCACTACATATTTCTTTCTGTCTGCCTCTAGTTGCACAGTAGGATTGAATTTCCCTGTCCACTTTGAAGTTACACATGGCTATGTGCATTGCTTTGGCTAATGCAATAGAGATGGAAGTGACTTGGCCCATGTCCAGTAGGAGACTTTAGGAGTCAGTGTGTGATTCAGAAATTACTTCGGCATAAATGAGTGCAGGAGTACATTGTCAAGATGGAGTTTCCATCACTGGACCGGTAATTGACTTGTAGCATGATTGAGAAATATTGCTTGTTGTGTTAAGCTGCTGAAATATTAAGGTCCTTTTGCTGTAGTATGACCAACTGTGCTGACTGATGCAGCTATCGACCAAATCTGGAACACTGAGTAGCCAGTACACAGAACTGAATACAAACCTTTTGTGCCCTCCTTTTGTCTGCACGTTGATTTTGGTGGTAGATCCGACTGAAGTTGGATACAATCACTGGAACAGGTAGAGCAATGACCAAGACCCCACTCAACGAGCAGATGGACCCAAAAATCTTCCCTGCTATGGTTTTTGGTACCATGTCACCATACCTGGGTTAGAGAGAAAAAAGAAAAAGAGAAAGAAAAATAATGTGTGTATATATATATATATATATATATATATATATATATATATATAGTATTAAGTCACAGAAAGTTATTTCCACCTGCTAAAAATATCTTTTTGCTTTAAGCTGAATGATTTTTTTGGAGCAATCTATCTCTAATTCATGACTACAATATACATGGCTTAAGACTTTAGTAAACCAGAAACTAAAAACATGGGAATATAAAAATGTATCTTTTAACATTGCAGAAATTAATTCTAACATTTAGAAATCTCTTTGCTTAGAAAACATTTTAAGCCAGATGATTTAATGATAACTCTTCAATTTGTTCTTCCTATAATAGTAGTTCTTTACATTTATTTAATCATAAATATTTATATGCTAAAGTTTATAGGCTAGATAACACACTTTTTCACTTAATTTTTTTCAACATTGGATTGGTTATAAAATTTAAATGGAAAAAGTGGTACGACCATTCCTTTCATCAAGTGTAATCACTTAAAAATAAACTTTCCAAGGTCCCATTAACCTTCAACTTGTGAAATCCAATGACCATTTCGACATGATAACCTTACTCAGTCTTTCATTTGTATTTGTTTAGTTGAATTTTCTCTCCTTGAAACACGTTTTGTTAGCTTCAGTATCAGAAAATTCCCTTCCTGGTGCTTTTACTTCATTGACTGTTTCTCTATATTCCCTCTGACTCCTTTCCCCTTAACTGATTTCTAAATCTTGGGCTAATTTAGGTCTCAAACTTGAGTCCTCTTATCTTCTACATATAAACCCTTCCCCCCTTTTTTTTGCTGATTTTATCCAATCTCCTGGCTTAAAACTACTACCTATATACTGATGATTTTCTAATTTACATGGACAGTCCTGATGTCTATCTTGAAAATCAGGCTCATATTTTCAGTGGTCTGGTTTGAAAAATCCCTGCCTCTGGATGTTTAAGAGCCAATTAAGACTTAAATTAGCCAAAAAGGAGTGTTCATTTCCCTAGCTTCCTCTGCTCCCCTTAAATCTGCTCCTCTCACATAGTCTATCACCTCTAATTCCATGGAGCTGCAAACCATTCAGTTACCTATATCAAAATGGAAATGTCACCCAATCCTTATCCCCTTCCCTCATTTCTCAGCTAGTCTTGTCTCTGCCCAAACCAAATTATGTCCTATTTGGTTCTACCTCAGCCTCTGTTTTCCCACAGTAAACCAAGCCATCATCTATAACCCTTTACCATTCATGCCAACATAGCAGCCAGAATGAATGGTTTTAAACATGGAGATTGGACTGTGGCTACTTTGCTTTACCTTCTAATAGATTTGAAATGAAAAGAAATCCAAATGCCTTGCTTTTTTCTCTGAGAGAGCTATGTCATTTTATTCCCGTCATTATTCCACACCACCCTCCACCAAGCTCGCTGCCCTCCGGGCCACACTGTCCATCTGGCTTTCTGTCACATGTGCAGGCCCCAGATCATACAGCTCAGGTTGGGCCTGAAAGGTCTCTCCAGTCAGAGTTACTTTCAGGCAGCCTTATACATGGTGGTCTGATTCTCTTCCTGACATTTTCCCATTTGATTACCTTCATGGTACTTAACACATAATATTATCTAATTTTTAATGTATTTCTTTTCTGACTCCCCACTTACTTTGCCAACATTAGAATATAACCAGGGGCTGTTCTACTAGTATTTGTGTCTCACTAGCACAAAGCAAGCACTTAGTAAATATTAGCTGAATGAGTGCATTTTCCCTGCCTCACGCATACACGGTTCTCCTAGGAGTTCATTCCTCCTGGTGCGGGCAAGAAGGAGGCCTCTGCTCTTGTTACTGCAGAAGTTCCCAGCTACTCCTGCTCACTCTGGGGCTCTGAGAGTCTAGTCCTTAGAAGAAGGTATTAGAATCCTGACTCCAAGGGTCTTAGGCGTATTTGGAGAGACATTACATCCATCTAGAAGGGGGATCTGGGACATCACCATTGTTTGTGTGGGAACACGTTGGTGTGTCGGTATGGAGATGAGAGTTCTGAGGAACTGGCCCAGGAAAGGCTGGGGAGAGTGACGGCAGCCATGCTGACTAGCACTGCCTTTGGTGACCTCGGACCACGCTTTGGTCCTCTGGGTTGAAGGCCCAGTTACTCATGCTTGTCAGTGTTTATGGGTGATAAGTCGTTGACCAATCCATCAAACCTAAAACGCCCACAGGTTTTGGCATCAAAATGATAATATTAACTTATCATAAAAAATAATCATAACCCGAGAACTGGAAGGCTTTATCCAGATGAAACATGCCTCCTTTTTGTAGTCCACTGAGAGAACGAAACCATAATCTGATTATTGTAGTGAGGAAATGGTGAAAACTAAAGGAGTTTGCAAGGTGAGACAGAAACACTTAAAAACTTCCTTGCTATAGAGATCTGTCAGTAGCATTGGAAGATCAATTTTTTATATAGTGCCGTGTGCACAGTAGCTAATTTCCATGTTTGCCAGAGTCACGTTGAGTGCCCCACCCTGTTTTATAAACATCTTTCCCTTTGCACTGGTCATGCAGTAGGACCTGGAGAAATCAAAACTCACATATAACCCCATGTGCACACGCACTGCGTGGCTTTTCAAAAGCCTTTTTTCTTTATGTAAATGTCTGCCAGTTAGGATCTAGAAAGTGTTCCACAAAAGGAAAGTAAATGAAACTCAACTATTTGTTATGGCCAAAGAAGACAAGCATTGTGACTATGTAGTTGAAATAAGCCTTTTAAGATACAAGTACATAAAATAAACTGAATTAGCTAAATGAATCTATCATATATAATCTTTCCTGTCTTTCTCTGAGAGATTTTTTAAATTAGTATTTATTTACTACTTTTTTTTGTATTCTAGACTCACTACGTCATAGAGTAAGCCAGGCTAGCATACTTGTAATCATTAAAATTAAGAGCCTATGCATATGGAATGGACCCAAAGCTCAGTAAGACTTTTTATTTATTTAGAACACAATGAATTGCTTTTATTTTGGTATGCATCCACATCTCAGCAATTAGTGGTCCTGAATAGAAAAGTGGAAAAAATGCAGCAATGTGCCAGGATGTCAAGCCCGCCAATTTGGGGCTTCTGCCATGCACATCGGAAGACATTAAGCAGATAGAAGACTGCCAAGTTCAGGTAGCAGATGGTGGAGGGATAAGGAGTGGCGGTTCATGCACTCAGAAGGGCTGCAGCTAACCGAAGGGAGAAAATAGATTACAAGGGACTTGGTCAATGGGATTTTGCGTCAATTGATACAGCAGGTTTCCCTGGGAAAGCAATGTTTGATGTCTGGGATTCAACTAGAGAAAAAAAATCACTGCATATCCTCCTTGAATGTAAACAGAAACTATAATGTAGATAAACAAAGCAGAAAGTGCACTTGTTATCCAGAGGGGGGAAATAGGTATGATGAAGTATCTTGTTTGTTTTGGAATGAAATGGTAGAAAGTAACGATATGAACCAGCCTGCTGAAAGGCAGAGCATCCATAGCCTAGCAGTTTCATAAGGAAAAAGAGGTAACAGATACTTAAGGGATGTTTGGTAGCATAAAGCTAAGTGAATTTTCACCAAAAGCAATTATATTTATTAATTTACCTCTATCACACTTGTTTTGTGATCCAAAATTCCTTCACAATCAAGACAGTGAAGAGGAGCGAGGGCAATGCCTGCCTGGTCAATACCGTAATGATTACTGTAGTGGGAAGGAGAGGGGAAAAGAAATGGCTCCTCAATTAGAACATCATCTCTTAATCTTTCTGCTCTCAGGTAGCTTTCTCACTTTATAGCGGATTACAATGGTCTCTAAGTTGTGAGTCCAAGGCAGAGAGCAATGGTGAGAGGGCACAAGAGAGGGAATGGGCAGGGTGTTTAAGGTCGTCCAGGCTGCCCTGTGATTATTCCTAACTAGTGACCCAGTGCATGAAATTCATGCCCATTAAAAGGGAATTAATTAGGGAAAATATTTTCATATTGCTTTTTGCCCGTTCTCTATAATAGAAGTGTCAGAGGTGAAAGAAAATTAATAAAATGTATATGAAAATTTTCTTCCTGTCAGAGTCTGGGTTGCACCATGGGAACCATAGCCAAGTCCCTGACCACCCACATGCTCCTCAAAATCATGAGAGACACAGGCCCAGCCAGCCCCACCCTCATTGGGCTAGATCCAGACCTGACTGGACCCACCCTTGTCAAGCCCCACCAGGTGGGGAGCATGGCCTCAAGTCACCTGGCTGGGTGCCGGGGGCAGGGGAGGGGTGGGAGAGGGCATGGCCTGAGACCCCCCAGTCTGGTGCTGGGATCAGAGGAGCAACCTGAGGTCCCCTGTCAAGCCCCACTGGGTGGGGGCCCCAGTACCACGCAGCCTCAGGTCCCTGCTGATTGTTTCTTTAAGGCTCATTATGGGAACTCAGGCTCCGCTGTGGATGCAGACATCTTGTGTTATGGAATCCCTGCCTCTGCTGTGGGCGCAGCCATCTTGACTAGTATGGCGTGATGGTCAATTTGCATATTCCCTCTTTATTAGATAAGATGACAGCCTGAGCCTGGGCTGATTCCCAAGGAGCCCCCGCTGTCTCTTTCCACACATTCCCTTGTTCTGCATACATCACCCTTTCAGGTTTTCTGCCTGCTTTCCTCCCCTTTTTAAGATTGGGCTGCTAGTACTTGTAATGTTTTAGGTATATTTTACTACACTTAATATGTTGAAGAATGAGAAGTACACATGTGATTTGCATATGTTCTTACAACATTCGTTTTGTCTCTCTTTGTCTTTAGGAATGACTTTGAGAAATTAAAGCTGGTAATTTTTATCCTTGAAGATGTCATTGGGCACAGAATCTGCTTGAAATAGGGAATATCTATCTTTTTTTTGCAAAACCAGTTGTTTTTGTTTGTTAAACAGGGGCCTTTTAACTGGTATTCAAACTCTTAGTAATAAGCAAAACAGCATTGAATACCTCAGATATCATATCGCTGAAACTCGGTGGAGGAAAAATGGGTAAATCTGGTTAATTCAGACAAATAAGTAGAATGAATTTATTTATCTAACTATCAATTCATCCATCCATCTTCTCAGTTTATCAAGTAATGTCAAAATAGGCTGAGGATGTGTACATTATAAACCAAGGTTTTATTAATATTCAGTCAAGTTTCCCCTTTTTGTCATTTCTCCAGAAATCATATATCTAAAGAGTGGTTTGTCTTTAGCTCTCAAATGGGCCTATTTCCATGAAGTTTCTTACATAAAGTTCAAACACAATATTGCTGGCTTCCTGGTTCTGTTCATAGAGTTTCTATTTTTCTTCTCTTCTTTTTGAAGAGTATAAATATAGGCTCATTTGATAAGAGTAGAAATGTTATATAAGGCAAACCTCCCCAGTTCACTCATGACTTTCTACCTGTGAAACTATTTCCCAGGGGTGTGATAGAGAAAACAAAAAGTATGTATTTTATAAACAATCAGGAAAGTAGACAAGATCTTCAACAGCAGGAAAGAAGTGCCGATTTGAAAATAAGCTGTAACTCAATCTCTCACTCTCTCTGTTTCTTTTTATACAGTGAAAAAGTCTTAAAATCCTATGTATTAGGAATAGAGTGACTAGACCCTTCACAGCTATACAGAAGTCTAGGAGCATCCTGTACATTGTATAGGGCAGGTGCTGGTTCAGCAAATACCGCATATATTTCAACAATTACATTAGTTTACTCTGGTTTAAAAAAAGCCACACTCAACAACTTCATATGGGACATGGACCAGTATTTGGGGATAGATTTGAAAAATAGGTATCTCCTATGATATGTCTGAATGTGTCTCCCCCAAATTCTTACGTTGAAATCCTAATATTCAATGTGATGATATTAGGAGGTGGGTCCTTTGGGTGGTGATTAGGTAATGAGAACAGAGCTTTCATAAATGGGATTAGTGTTCTTATAAAAAGATCCTGCAGATCCCTAGCCCCTCCACCATCTCAGGACACAGCGAAAAAGGCAGTCTATGAACCAGGGACATTCTCACCTTCAGAACTGTTAATAAACTGCTGTTGATCAACTACCAAGTCTGTGGTATTTTGTGATAGCAGCCCAAACAGACCAAGACAGTATCCTTAAAAAAATTAGATAAAAGTAATATGTACAATAATATCCTGGTGTAAGCTGCTAGCTGATTGTGTACGTATGTGTATTGTAATTATCGATGTTGTGTTTGATTTTTTTTTCTCCTGGAACTGACTGGTAGTCACAGAGGTCTGAGAAATAATTTCTCCTGCCCTATAAACTGGATCACTTCTCAATTAATAATTCTACCCCTTAGGGTCTCACTAGCTATGTTATTCATGGATTTCCTGCCAGCCACTTGGTATTCTAGAAAGATCATAGTTTGATGAATAATTTTTATAGCGGCTGCAATGTTTGCAAATAACAAATGACTTTTTTTTAGAGTGTTGCTGTTTAACACCTGCTTGTGGTACAGAACTTGTTTGCCAGAGGTCTTACTTGTAGAATAGATTCCTATTTGACATTTTAAAATTAATGTTTGTCTAAAAACTCCCTTGCTTTTGTCTCTAACGCTCTTGCCTGTAGGATCAACCACTATTCTATCTTACCTGTGTTGAAGGCTTGCAATTTTTGGGGGGGATTGTATTCTACATGTCGTTATTTGAAGAATTTTATGTTCTTTCTTGTTTCTTTAAATCTAAGCCAAATTCTGAGCTCCTATTTAAAATTATATTTTTTCCTTTTTCATTTGTTCAGAACATTAGCAATCTTAGCATTTACTAAATGAAAGGGGCAGCTATAGGAGCCCACAACTTAATTAGTAGTCTTAGCCAATGGTCCATAGACTCTTAAGGAATTCATAGATAAAATTCAGATGGGTCAGGGGACTCTATGATAATTATGATTTCATAGGCATTTTCCTGACAGTTTTGAGAGCTTGCATTAAATTATCAAAAGTTGTGTGGCTTGAATATTTAGGTGGTACATCATATCAATACCAGTATTGTCAATATAATCAGTTTGAACATACAAAGGAGATGGCTGTAAAAATGTCACTATTTTACAGCTACTGAAGTAACAAATATCCACTAGGGGGCATAAAAACCTAAATGAAAGTTTAAAAACACACACCAGGATCTCTCTTGGTTTTCACAAGCTAAGAGAGTATTTTCAGGAAATTACCTGTACTGATTCCTTATCTTTGCCTATATACAGTCAATATTTAGGATCTATTTTGGGTATTTTATTTCTCTGGAAATAGTTGAATAGGATCAAACCTCACCATTTTATAGATTATCTATGATCACGGTATTTCCAAAAAGGTGCAAAATAATTCTAAAACATATTCTATTTCTTTTAGAAGGAGAAGTGAATATCTATAATGTGAAATATAACTAAAGCATAATTTCAAACATGAAGCCCTCCACCCAAGACCCTTACTATGGAAATTATGGGAAATTGAAAGATTTTGTTTGTGTCTAGAAATGAGGAAAATCAAGGAAAAGGCTAATGAGATGTTTTTAGTACATCTTCTCACATTTATACTTCAAGCTCAATATTAGATTTCAGTAGGGCTTACTGTGTTCTCCTAGCTTGTGTCTTTTCCAAAAACAAGTTCTTTTCTGTTTCCTATATTTTCCCTTGCTTTTAAAAAAGGCTATTAAATGATCAAATGAGGCTTTAAAGATAATACACAAAACATACATTTATAACCTAGTATCCTAATAAAATGTTTTTTTACCTAAATTAATACTATCAGTAAAAGTCTTTACAGCCTCTTTTTAAAAATACTCTTAAAGTATGCTATTCAGAGCTTACATTGGTAACACTTACTTTATTCTTCATTAAAATAATTATGAAAACAATTGTACATTGATCATTGTGAGGCACACATTCAAAAACAAAACCATGAAGGGCTGGCTTTCCCAGCTGTGGGACCACCGGAAATATTTTAACTTGCATCTGGTTCCTAGTTTTTGTTGCCTGGAGCTGTCCTTTCACTCTCACATATCGTGGAGTCTGATCATGTCAGTCTCTCACATAAAAGCCTTCATTGTCTCTCCATCACCTGCAGAAAAAGCTCTGGCTCCTTAGCTCGGCACACACAGCCCTTCAGGACTCCGCCACCCCATCCTCCACTGCCCACCCACACATACTCTACGTTCCCATTGGAATGAATAACTTCCTACTTACATATACTGTTCTCAGTAGAACATTCCCCTTTGTGTAAGTCCTTTGGGTGAACTAATTTACATGGATAAAGCTCAAGCATCAGTCCTTATTCAAAGAACTTCTTGACTATGTTATCTCCAGCCAATGAAAAGTAACATTCTCCTCTTCAGTGCCTGCAATGCTGCTTGCAGCTAATAGAGTACAATTAGGTTTTTACAGTTCTATTTTCTCCCATTAAACTATGTTATCCTGGGTCTCTCCATACCTCTCCTAGCACCTCTCAGATGATGCCAATCTTAGATAGTGAGTATAGCAATTCAAGGGTCATGTCATCGTTATAAACACAACTTCATTGCTGAGCAATAACTGATTATTGCTTAAATAAATTTGCCAGGGAGAGGTTTGATGGTAAACAATAAATAAGGGAGAGAGCCAAGGGGACTATACACATACTGCTCTTCCTCTCCACCAGCTTCCCCTTCCTCTCAGGCCCAGCACCATCTCCTCTCTTCAGTTTGTCCAAATTCCTTTGCAGATTCTTAGATGATATGCCCAGAATAACCTAGTTCTACAGTCAATTAATCTTACTTTTTATACCCAGAGGGATCATTTTTAACCGACATGATTTTAAATGAGCAGAGAAGCTGAGAGATGTGACCCTTTTCCAGTTTCTCCCTATTTTTCATTGTCACACGCTTAACCAATTTGTATCCGGCCAGAATTTCCAAATACAAACCCCCCACAATGGACAAATTTCCCAGTCCTTAAATGCCAAACAATATGGATGCATATGACTGCTGGTTCTTTGACACTCACATGTTATCCTGGGTCTCTCCATACCTCTCCAAGCACCTCTCAGATGATGCCAATCAGAGAGTGAGTATAGCAATTCTCTGAAAATGACATTGATTTTTATCTGTTGTTCTCAACAAGGTCCTTTCTGGTTATGCCCTGAGAGTATATTGGAGGATGTATGCTTGTCTTCCACCAGAATAAAGTTAATCCATCATGTAAATCAAGGTCCCAGTGAATGCCAGCACAATTTGGCTGTGGCTTGATGGCACCAGTTCCAAAGGATGTGTGTTTTGGTCTTGCATCCAAAGGGTTTCATTTTCAACATTGTCAGCTGCTCTCACACTGGGAGCGTTCTTCAGTTGCCTGCTGCTGTTGCTTCCATCTCTTCCTGTCCTTTGAAAGGTAACTCTGTTGGAGGAAGCTTCCCCACTGTGCAAGGTTCCAAGTCGCTGCTGTGTCACCCAAGGAGCCAAAGCCAATGCCATTTTGACTGTCATGCTCATTAGCAGGTCTTCTTATAACCAGCTAGCTATTCCATTTGATGATACCACCAAAATTCATTGCTTTAATCCATTCAAGGACTCCTAGGTGCTTTGGCCATGGAAGGAGGAGGAGTTGGTCCCTAGGGTTATGCCTGTAGCACCAGTCTTAGAAGAGGATGCAGTAAGGCAGCATAAAAGCATGAAGTGGAGATGTTTATGCTGAAAGTTTCCATTTTTTTTTACACCTGATTTTAGCTATCACAGGCCTCATGGAATCTTTAAAATGTCTTAATAATTTCTGTACTTATTGTGGATTGTATTTTTAAAATTACTTATGGATTATCCAGTAATGACCTGACATGTCCCTTGTTTCTAGTTGTGCCCAGGAAGTCCTGGTACTTTTGCTGCCCATTGTCTACATCTTACATTTTACAGAAGAGAATGCACAGAAATCTAACTGTGCTGGAGATAAGACAACCCTCATATGGGGCAGGGAATTAGGCTCCGTTTTGGCAGCAGCCATGTCTGACTGAGATGGTGCTGCTGCAAACACAAGTTGTATCCCTTCTGCAGATCTGGAGGCTGGGAAGTCCAAGGTCAAGGTTCTGACAGGTGTTTTATCTGTAAAGGCCCACTTCCTAGTTCATAGGTAGCCACTGTGTCCTCACAGGGTGGCAGAGGGAGGCAGCTCTCTGGGGCAGTAATCCTCATGGCCTAATCACCTCCCAAAGGCCCCACCTCCTAATGCCGTCACATTGAGTGGTATTAAGATTTAATTAAACTGATGAACAAAAATAGACCCAGAGGCATGGAAACATCCAACAGCTGTCAAATCTCAGAGGGAAGGCAAGGGAGAGTGAGGGGGAGGGAGGGAAGAGATCAACCAATGAAATCATATGTATATATGCATAACCAAGGACACAGACAATAGGGTGGAGAAGGTTTGGGGAGGGGTGTGAGAGGGAAATGGGGGGAAAAGGGGATATGTGTAATATTTTCAACAATAAAGATTTATTTTTAAAAAAAGTTTTAACTTACGAATTTCTGGGGCCAGGGGCACAGACATTTGGGGTATAGCATGATCTAATGGCAATCCTGTTGATGGATTGGCACCCCTCAGTCAGCTGACCACCTGGGCAGGGCCTGGGCTCCTCCTGCTCTGGGGTGGAGGTGAGAATCCAGTTTGGAGCTCACACCACAGAGCAGTTTCTCACAAACCATACAACCAGCTCCTATGCCTGCCTTGCTCCTTTTGGGCCGATGCATCACAATTGAAATGCATCTGCCCTGCAATTGAAAGGGGCTTTTTTCCTCTTAAAAATTTCAAAATTCTTTAAGTGTAAATAATTTAATATAATCCTACTTCATGTAAACAGTCACAGGTGTTTAAATATAAAAAGGTTGTTCAGAGAAGCTGTGATTTAACTTCCCAAAGGAAGCCTGGCATTTCCACTAAAATTCTAGGCTTCAACTAACCTAGAGAGTGTCTATATCATTAAACAAACTGGTTTTAATAAAAATCCAAGGACTTATATTTACATTGAAGAAGCTTTTGGAGAATAATTCTATTCCAATCAATGTGAGATAGAATTGCTTTCTAAAACTAAATAAAAATTTTGTGTTCAGTTTCATTTACTTCTTCTTAGGAGATTAAAGTGTTGATTGAATGGTCATTCTTTCTATTAACTATGCAAAATTAGGGCATATCCTGGATATATATAAATGAATCAGGTCTTAAAGAAATTCATGTCTTTATAGTTTTAACTAGTCAGATTTCTATATGGAAATATTCTGGTGGTACATTCTGATTGTATCCTGTTAAAGTAACAACATAAAACACAATAATAAAAATGAAACAAAAAGGTACATCTGCTTAAACATAAGCCAACTAGAAGACTCCCTTGTAAAAAAATTTTTTCCCCTTAAGTTTCATTTTAAGGAAAAAGGATAAACAAATTATTTGAAAACAAGTTGAAACTAGAAATTAAATTTTTTTAAAAAATCTAGAATATAAATTCTACATTTCAAGCAATTAAATGCATAATTTATTACATCTCTTCATATGTTCTTATCTACACTGATTTTTTTTGGCAATGAGATTAAATTATTGGCAAAATACCTCACTTTTAAAATAGTATTGCTTGTATTCAGAGTCTAAGCAGGAAAACAGAAATCACCTCAAGCACAGAATGGACTTAATGAAGGGAATAAAGGGCTTGGGCAACAAAGTTGTTGAGACTCAAGCACAAGACAAACTAGAGATAACCTGGAGGTAGCAGCCAGATGCCACAACCACCGTGAAGATGGGGAGGCAAACAAGGAGGAAGCTTGCTGAGTCCAAGGGCCCTTACTAGGCCTTTACAGAAGAACTAGAGCCACCACAGAGGGTCAGTTGCTGTCTTAGAAGACACAGAGACAGAGGACAAAAACTCTGACTCTTCTCCCGTCCCCTCCCAACCTCCTACCAGTGCTCCCGTTGGCCAAACTGGAAGCAAATCAGATGACAAGTCAGCCTGGGAAATGTAGCACTTGATAGCTAGTAAGAGGCATAACCAAACTGGAACCCAGGGCTTTTCCTCTGGCTATGCTCTGCCCACCCACCATGGCTCATGGCTGAAGTCCATTCTGGTTCCAGGACAGCATGACCAAATGTAGAGCCTTTGTTGATGAACTCAAGCCCTGCCCCTAAAGGCAGAAAATTACATTTTGCTAGAATTAGCATCCTGGTAGTGATAGGACCTTATTGGGTGGCAGTGCCATATGTCATGTTATTCCAATTTTCGAAACTTCTCAGCCATATCCACCTTCCTGTTTGAGTATGAAGGGGAAGTTAGGGTGGGCTCCAGGTTTTCCAGTTTTTGTCAAAGAGGTACATTTCAATCCATTGTAAATTGAGGACAAACTAAAGAACCAAAACATTTCTGTCTTGACAGAATGAGGGGGAAAATGCCAAGCACGCAGCAGTATTATAAAGATGTCTAATTAGATCTGATGATTGTACAATGTTCTACTTGTATAAAATGGGCATGATGCGTAATACATGCTGGCCCCCAGGGTTTCCAAGCTCTGTGGTATCTAAGTGTTGGCAAGAAGCTCTTATTTAGAATGAATCATTTCAGAGTTGTATCCTTCAACAGATCACTGAGGATGCCATCAGTAATAAATTAAAGCATATTTTAAGGACAGGTGAATAGATGTAAAACCAAGTTACCTTTAAAAATGAATATAATTCCACAATGAATTCAGTTGCTCATGAGCCTGATTGCTGATAGAGTTTTTGTTTTTGTAGTTGTTATTTTTTATTGTTATATTTGTTGTTTTTTTGTTTGAAGTCAATCAAGGGAACAACAGCTCTGCATCTGGGTGATGAGTCTTGGAACAAGAACGGTCCTTAGCAGTGAGCCATGGTGGGTGGGCAGAGCACAGCTTTGTGGGGAAAGCCCTGGGGTTCTGTTTGGTTATGTTATCAGTAGGGTGTGCTGTGTGTTCCCACTTGTTGCTGGTGTAAGTAGGCTTCTTGTGATGTCACAAGAAAAAAAATGTCCTGATATAGGCACAGGAGAATGAGTGGCATTTATTGTGTGGTATTAAAACTCTGAGCTTCCAAGACCCTCTCCCTCCATTCAGCCACAGGTACATGACAGACAGTTCAGTTCTGTCTTCAGGAATGCTAGAATTCCAGCCATTGCCCAGAGTTTCCATTTCATATTTACACAGTCCAGTCCAGCATCAGGCCAGCTTAGCTTGTGTTCCCAGCTGTAGTCCATTGCATGTGGGGTCCACATGGTCATGGGCCATGAGGCTTCTAGGGCCATGTGGCTGTGGAAGGAACACAGGCAGGAGCAAAGACAGAGGAACAAGAGAGAGGAAATTCATTTGTCTGGAGATTATGTATTCCCAGATTTTTTTGAGCTTGCATTGGCCCCACCTCTTCTAGACAATGATCTCTGTCCCAGGGGTTTTTATTTATTTTTATTATTTTTATTTTTATTTTTTGTCTGTTTGTTTGTTTTAAATCAAAGATCCATTTAATTATTTTTTTAAATTAATTCTCACTGGATGATATTTTTCCCACTGATTTTTAGGGAGAGTGGAAGGGCGGGGAGGAGGGAGAACGAAAGAGAAACATTGATGTGAGAGAGACACACATATTGACTGGTTACCTCCCAAGTTGACTGGGGATCCAACCTGCCACACAGGGACATGCCCTTGACCTGGAATCTAACTGCCACCCTTTGGTGTGCAAGCCAGTGCTCTAACCACTGAGCACACCAGCCAAGGCTGTTCCAGGTTTGAGTGACAGGCATCTTCCCTACATTAGCCTGAATTTATTGCACATGCATTCATCTTCCCTAGCCCCCATGATCTGCAGGGAATGGGCCAGTGGTTCCCTGAGGAGTGTGAAATTGCAGCTTCCTGGTGAAGCTGCCTAGGTGGCCATGCTTATAATGTCTGGCCTCCCTTTTGCTCCTTTCCTGTGATTAATAACTAGCTGATTACAATGCTAACAGTTATGCCTCTTACTAGCTACCAAGTGCTGCATTTCCTAGGCTGTCTTGTCATCTGATATCTTCCTGTTTGTTATTATCTAATCTAATAAAAGCATAATATTGAAATTGACTGTTTCTTTGGGATGCTTAAGCCACGCCCACCAGCCAATCAGAATGACTGTATGCAAATTAACCCAGCCAAGATGGAGGCCGGCAGTCACAGAGCTGAGTAAACAGGCAGCTTCTGTTGCAGCAGGAGTGAAACTAAAACTGTTTGCTGGCCGCCTGGGTTTCCCTCGGCTCCAGGCAACAACATATTTGCAACATTGTCTCAATTATAGAAGCCACAGAGCTGAAGCTAACAGAAGGCTTCGTTACCTCTAGGCCTCGGCTTAAAGGAACAGTGTATCAATTATAGAAGATAAATAAACCCCAGAAACCTGCTTCCAGCCAGCTTTGCTGGGACGTTGAGTCAATGGGAGCTGTGGGCAGCCTGAAAGCCTGAAAACAGCCCTAAGTCTATCACCCATGCTGGCCACACCCCAATGGGGTGAGGGATCCCACTGGGGGGCTTGGCCAGCCTGCAAACAGTCATCAGCCCCTCACAAAGGCTGCCCAGGTACCCCAGTAGGGACCCAAAACCTGAAGGGGCTGTGGGCAGCCTGAAAACGACTCTCAGCCCCTCACCCAGGCTGGCCACCCCTCAATGGGGTGAGGGTCCACACTGGGGGGCTTGGCCAGCCTGCAAACAGCCATCAGCCCCTCACCCAGGCTGACCAGGCACGCCAGCAGGTGGACATCCCCAGAGGGGTCCCAGACTGCGAGAGGGCACAGGTTAGGCTGAGGGACCTCCTGAGTGCACAAATTTTTGTGCACTGGGCCCCTAGTTATAATAATGAAAGTCTATAGCTAAACATGTCAAAGCCTGGCTGTTAGTTATAAATTTAAGTAAAGGAAAAGTATTTGTAAAGCAGAATATAAGATTGTGGATGAGGGTTTGGGCACTAAAATATGATGTGTGCTTTAAATTAAAAACAAGAATTGAACATAGTGGTTCCATTATAGATTTCATTATCATAGGTAGTTGGGACATAGTTTTAAGATTTGTTTGCCAACTTGGTGTTTCTACCACTAATGAGATTTTATGATAACAGTTTATTTGCATTTGTAGGGTAAAGCCTTCACAACACATGCTTTAACCTCTAAAGAGCAGAAACTATGTGATCACTGATGATTGATTTTCATTCTGAGGCCTACACTTGAAATAGCAGAGTAACATTCCTTGATGTAGTCCCTGAAATATTTGCTAGTGGTTTTATACGTACAAATACAATTGTCTGGCCTTAACCAGTTTGGCTCAGTGGATAGAGTGTTGGCCTGTAGACTGAAGGGTCCCAGGTTTGATTCTGGTCAAGGGCATTTACCTTGGCTGTGGGCACATCCCCAATAGGGGGTGTACAGGAGGCAGCTAATCAGTGTTTCTGACTCTTTATCCCATTCCCTTCCTTTCTATAAAAAAATCAATAAAATATATTTTTAAAAAATAATAAATAAAATAAAATTGTCTGCTTAGATAAAAGCAATGTAGCAAACGTCCACCTACTAAAAAAAGAAAAAGAAGTTAAAGTAAACAATAAAACTAAAAGTAAATATTTCTCAAGTCTATTTTTTTTCTTTTTCTTCTCCCTTCTTTCCTCAAAAATTTATCTGGTTCCTATATTAAGTGGGGTACTTTGATACAGATAATAAGTTTAATACTTGCTCTTCTCCTCACTCAAAGATCTCCCAGTTAAGGAAGGATGTTGGAGCAATCCTACATAATAAAAGGCTAATATGCAAATTGTCCCCATGGATGGGAGTTCGACTGAATAAGAGTTAGACATGCACTGACCACCAGGGTGTGAAACATGGTGGGCTTGTGGCACTGGCAGCAGTGGAGTCACTGCCAACCCCAATGGGCCCTGAAGAGAGCGGGACCACAGCAGGATGGTGGAGCAGGTAAGCAGGTGGCACCAGGCCAAGGTGGGTGGGAACAGGGGCCCCCAATCACCCTGCCAGTCACCCCAAGGATAGGCCCTGATTGTTGGCCAGGACTAGGGACCCTACCTGTGCATGAATTTTGTGCATCGGGCCTCTAGTAAACAAATAATTGAACTCTCATTATCTCAAGATTCTATGTCTATTTCTCCTATCTCCAAGATGCTTATTGTTTGCATTCATGATGTATCTGATCTAACTTCTACTGGAAATAATTGTTAATTATGCCTTTTACCCCTCTGCTATTCACACAGAGGAGACTCCCCAATGGTTTATTCTCCTCAAGCCTAAGTGAATAGCCTTTTCTCATTCTCAGTTGTTTCTGAGTTATTTTTAAAAAGAGATGTAAAATAACTAAAATAAAAAGAGTCAAAAATAATGTCATTAGGTTGCCTCTGTGGTTCCTAATATACTCATTTAGAATATTTTAGGCTTTGCAGGACATAGGGCTTCTGTTACAGCTACTCACTTTGTTATTAGAGTGCAAAAATAGCCTTAGGTAATCCATTAATGAATGAGGGTGATTATAATCCAGTAAAAATGTAAGTGTCCATAAATAAATAAACTTTTTTTATGGACACTGAAACTTGAATTTCATAGAATTTGATGTATCAAAAAATGTCCTCCTTCTTTCGATTGTTTTCTAACCACTTATACATGTAAGAACTCTTCGAAGATCACAGGCAGCACACAAACAGAGGATGGGCTGTATTTAATCCACAGGCTGTAATTTGCCAGTCCCTGATTTAGAGAGACCTCTGTGTAGTCAACTCACTTTGGAAAGAGTAAGTGTTTTCCTACAGACAAGTTTGAAATCATTCAACAAAACTTTACCGCAATACTGCTAAACATATTTTTCAAACATTTTGTAATTCTTGACTTTAGGAAATGTAACTTCTTAGGAAACAGAGTAGAGGAACCTCTGCATTTCACCTTATCTGCCCAATTTCTACTACTGCCCAATACCGCATGCCTGGTGGCATTGGGTGTAGAGTAGAGGAAAGGAAGAATGAGCTGGCTACTGGCTACTATTTATGTAGCGTTGGTACGGAGGTTGTGAGAGGATGTACTGTGTTCCATATGTTCTGCTAAGTGTGGGAAGGCAGAAATGAAAAGCAGCAGTCCTTGCTCTTAGTGACTTGCAATAGGGAGAAAGGCAACATAGAAAATAACAGTTAAGTGTAATTACTACTAAAATAGAAATTATTGTGGGATTCCTTGAGAGTTGAGTGTACTGGGGAAATATCTCCACAAAGAGGCAAGATTTGAACTGAGTCTAGAAGAGTAAAAAGGAGTTAGCAAAACACTAAATGAGAAGGGATGTGTTGGTAAGAGACTGCCAGGCAACTCCTAGCAGCAGGGATGGTCTTATGAGTAGGTGGTGTAAACTTCTGTGATGATCAAACTGAGATGACTTCCTGCCAGCTCCATATCTCTCTTGCTATTTGATTTACTAAATCCCACAATTAGAGACTTATCTGCCTAAGAATTTTTGTTTTTGTTAAAATACAACTCTTCTGAGAGTAGTAACACAATAAGTCTTTGAACTCATGTATAGTTCTTTGGGATTAAATTTTTATATCAAGTTGTTTCTTAAAGGCAGGTTTTAATGGGGGAAAGTTGGGGAGAAGTCACACTCAAAGGGAATAGGGGCCAGAAATGAAGCCTGCAGCACTGAAATTCAAACTTGGACTATTAAAAAATTTTATCCAGAGCTGGCTGTGCCTAGGAAATGCTTTTTTCATGAACTGACTTTTAAAAGGGTGTTTGTTCGTCTAGTAAGAGTGAATGGAGCCAGCCATTATGCCTTAGAGACCCTGTATTGATCTTCGCAGTCAAACCACTAAATAGAACTTGACTGCTACACAATGGAGGGCTAATTCTCCGTCAGCATAAGCCTGCAGTGGGCACGTCAATATGCATTTGTGAAACCTCCCTCTGAGCAGGGAAGAGAGCAGAGAACCCAACAAACAAATTAATGTAGGGAAGTCAAAAGGGGAATGAGGCCAACATGTTTTGTTTGTCTTAAACTCTAGTAAATAAAATCAGAAAAAAAACAAGTTTTTATATAACTTCCTAACTGTACTTATGCTTTTTGATTTACTGTTTATAGATAGTATAATGCTAATTATTTTATAGTTTAGAAGGAAACATGTGAAAAAATGTTTTGTTTTCTCTTAGTGAGTCTTTCTTGTTGAAATATCCCAAAAGATTATAGAAGATTTTAAACAAGAGTGGATCTAGGTAATTATGAGCTTTTGCTAGCCTGGAAATATTATAATTTTGAGTGAGATTTTGCTTAAACTAACTAAATGAATGGAAGCAAATTATTTGTGAGTGAACTCAAACAAATTTCACATTAAAAGAAAAGTAGTTTTTTAAAACTAGACTGATTAAGTATGGATACAAGTTTAACTCCCTACTAATGACAAAACTCAAATGAGATTACAACTGATTTTCATGAAAGACTGCAAGTAGAGAATTTGCATAGAAAGTTACCTGTTGGATTTATTATAAATTTGGTTTCTATGAGTTGTCGCTATATACCCACTTATATGTCACCATTTAAGGAAAGTGGAACTGTATTGATATAGGTTAATATTAAGCTTTTTGATCTTCCTCATGATATATGTGATGTGTTGTTTTAACCTATTCTCAATTTTCCTACTCGAAAAAGAGTAATCCAGCAGTAATTATAATTCTAGAGTCTTCATATAAGTGACTAAGAATAATTTTAATGGGCTTGTTTCAGCTGTTTTTACACTTTTGCAAACAGAACTTCCACCCTTCACATGGTGATGTCTTCTGTGAGCAGGAGGATCTCATTCTCAGGGCCTAACAGATTTAGGTAAGAAGAGCCACCAACAGTTAAGAGTTATAAACTAAAAGCAAGAAGGTAAGTGTAGCAATGTTTTCTACTCTTTCTCACTTACCTGGTTCCACAACTTGCTTACCCGTCTCCCCCACCCCCCAACACTAATCTTAACCTCTCTAAAACAAAAGAAAACAAACGTTGGGGCAACAGAGACACTCTTATTATAAATTCCTGCCAAATCCCTGCCATGTGCAAGCAGATGTGAGTCATAATAACTGCCTTTACCTGCACAGAGCCTCCTTAATCAGTCAAGTTTGATCAGTCGTGGCAGTGCTCTCTACCTCTAACGTCCCAGAAGGTGATGCCATGGAAAGGCAGAGAGATGAGTGAGGGGCATGTTTGGTAATATTTGGTCTGCACTACCTTCAGGCTCTAAGAGAAAGGAAAATTCTCATCTAAATCATCCTACCCTGACCACATTCCTAGCTCCTGCAATCTCGCCTAATTATCCTACCCAGACCACTTCCTTGGTGTCTGTAATCTCACCTGCTTGGTCAAACTGCCCAAACTGGAAGGCTCCCTGAATGACCGGAAGTTTAGTCCATATTTGGGAGACAAAGGAGCTAGGGGGTACAAAGGCCAGGCCCCAGCTGAGTTGGTTTGCTCAGCTTCTAGAGAGGATTCCATTGAATCAAGCACTGGTGTGAATAAAACAGGCCTTTTCTGAACCTCCGAGTGCATCTGGTTTGCTTCCCAAAAGCCTGATTTCTGTCATCACACTGAATCCTTGATTCACAATTACTGATTTCTGGTGTATCAGTATGTCTTTATATCAAGAACCTTTATGTATTTCAAAGAGTTTTTTGTGTGATTTAATTTATACTTAATTCTTGTTAATTTATAGTTAATTTATACTTAATTCAATAGAATTAAGTATACATTAACTCTTAATTTATACTTAATTCTGATATCCAATAAAATAATCAAAACAAAACAAGAAGGATGTCTCAATTCCCAAAGGCTAGGAATGGCTACTGAAATGAGATTTTCTATTTTCATGTTCTATTTTATTATGCCATCATGTCTCCTCCCCCAGGGGAAGGTAAATGCCAAAATATTAAATTTGAGTAAACAGGATCATACAGAAAGAACAGATAAAATGTATCCTAATATTATTAAGTTATTATGATTACAAATTAATATGCAATTCTGGGAACAAGAGTTCAAAGGTAAGAAATAGCAACTGGTAAACTACATCCATGTGATTAGTTGTTTCTATGGTCACCTCACATTTTAAAGATTAGAAAACAGTTTCAGAGAAGTTATGTCCTCAGTTTCATAGGGCCGGTAAGAGACAGAGTGGAACTTGACTACACATGTTCTAATTACATGTCTTGCCATGATTAAAATGAAATAATTCATAATCGTGTTTTTTCCAATAAAATGCCATGAACTGGAATCTCACAGGGAAAGTGGGGGTCAGAGAATTGGTGGGAAGAGATCAACCAAAGAACTTGTATGCATATATATGCATAACCCATGGACACAGACAACAGGATGGGGAGCAGGTCAATGGGGGAAAAGCAAGAATAGTATGTAACTGCAATCCAGAACTTCTGAGGTCTTTACCCTCACATTTAAGACTGTGTAGCTCACTATTGTAAAAATAAATCAAATCAAATAAAGAAGAAAAAAAGAAGACTGTGTAGTTCATATAACTAATATCATTACAGTAAAACTTCCCAATTACAACGAGGTCTACAAGCCCAGTTGGAACTTTAATTGTTTCCGGGAAAATCTGATGCAACTAATTTTATATTAGTAAGAGATGACAGGATCATTTGAATGAATGAGAGTTTTACTTGGAGGAATTTGTCTATATCCCTCTCAGATGGCACATTTGACCAGATTTGTGACTTGACTGGATTTTACTAAAAAAAAACACAAAGAGCTTAGATCGTACTAAGATTGTAAACACAAGTGTATTATGCCCCTTGTTACTGTTTCTCAGTTGATAGTATTAAAAAAAATCCTTATTGTTGAAAGTATTACATATGTCCCCCTTTTCCCCCATTGACCTGCTCCCCATCCTGTTGTCTGTGTCCATGGGTTATGCATATAGATGCATACAAGTTCTTTGGTTGATCTCTTCCCACCAATTCTCTGACCCCCACTTTCCCTGTGAGATTCCAGTTTATGGCATTTTATTGGAAAAAACATGATTATGAATTATTTCATTTTAATCATGGCAAGACATGTAATTAGAACATGTGTAGTCAAGTTCCACTCTGTCTCTTACCGGCCCTATGAAACTGAGGACATAACTTCTCTGAAACTGTTTGTTCTTTCTATATAATATTCTTTCATTCCTTTATATTATTCTTAGACTATAAAATCAAGTTAAAAAATATATTTCAGCAATCCAAAATTCAAAGGAAAACTTCAAAACTGAAAGTTTAAAAAACGAAATAGGCTACATAAATACAAGTACCAATTAGATCTATCATATAAAAAAAGCAGCTTTCACCTGGCCAGGTGGCTCAGTTGGTTGGAGTGCCAGTCTGTACACCAAAAGGTTGTGGATTTGATTCCCAGTCAGGGCACATACTCAGGTTGTAGGTTCTTTCCCCAGTTGTGGTACATTCGAGAGGCCATCGATGTTTCTCTCTCTCTCTCTCTCTCTCTCTCTCTCTCTCTCTCTCTCTCTCTTTCTATCTCTCTCTTCAATATAAAAATCCTTGGGTGAGGAATAAAAAAAAATAGCCTTCTTATATTAGTCTTTTTAGTGCCCATGTTGACAAACGTAGGGCAAGAAGTGTCAGCTGGAACTGATCACATCAACTTTTCTGCCATTACAACCAGGATATTCTTTGAACTAACTTGCAACAGAATTTATATAAACTACAAGACCCATTTAAAGTCTTTCACTTATTCCTGAAGAAATACAAAGAATTCATGCCAAATCCTCAGGAACAAGAATGGCCGTTCCCTTATGCGGCCTACCTTGGGGAAGCCTGAGTGTCCTTTCTTAGCATGACCCTCCACAGCCTGCCTGTTTTAGTTGTATTCCTAGCAGAATTCTATTTCTTTGAATGTGGGCCTTAGGTCTCCTTAAATTAAGTTCGGAAAAGAACATCTATCAGAAACTGAACTGTTTTAAGTATCCCGGTAATATAAATGCAAGTCATTCAAATACCAAGTTGAATTGCATATACTAGCCTTCAGTTTTAGTGAGTAAATAATAAATGTTGCATAAGATGTGGAACATAATATCTAAAAGTATATGGACAATATAATGAGGAAATCAGTTCTTTGAATCTTTGATCAAATGTTAAAATCAATATACTTGATGTGAGACTATGACATCTCTCAATTTATAACTCTATGCTGTCATTTTAATTTTATCATTTATAAATTATAAGTAAATGTATATAAATATAACAAAATATACATTTTATATTTTTGCATCATATGTATATGAATGACTAAGGAACATTGTTAGTACAACATTTTCTAATTGTAGTCTAGTTTAAGAAAATATACTTGTATTATTAACGGCAGAACTGAAATGTGAACCAGGCAGATTTCAAGAAGCAAGCTGGGATCGAACCTGAATCTGTTTGGGAAATTTAACCTTAGTGTCACTTCAGGGACCTGAAGCTGGTTATTGAGCTGAATTGTGGCAGAGAAGTAAAAAAAAAAAAAAAAAAAAAAAGTGAGAAACAGTGTAGAAAGATGAAAAATATGTACCCTAGAATGTAGCAGCATGAACTGACTAATGTAAATGTAAGAATCAGAGCAGATAAAGGAACATAATAGCTCTAATCTCATAAAATGGTACAGATATTATCATTACTATATCTCTGGCTTTAGTGAGCTTATTGAGAATGATTGAGTAAGAACACATACTCTGCCAGTCCTGGGTACAAATTCTAATGCCGCTATCTAATGCCACTATAAGCTGGTTAACCTTCATAAGACTAAGTTTTCTCATCTGGTCTCATTAAGCAGACCAGAAATCCTCGGTTTGTTAATTTTCTTGATATCATCTAAGTACCAATCTTAGAAGGCTCCTAAACCAAGATTGTTCTAAGCTGTGATGGTGACTAAGGACACTTGTTCTTGGTATGACCATATGCTTTCAGAACTGGGGTTCACATGGGGAGAAAATGCAAAATAAACCCAGACTCAAAGAACTGTGAAGATGGTTGATCTTGTTTATGATCATCTCTCCCTTCAAAGGAGGATAAAGGGTACGATGCCCTCCTGGCTAAAAGATTTGCAATTGCTTTACTGTATAATTTAAATTATATTCAATTTTAATAATGAAGCAGAGGAGAAAATATTGCTGCACTAAATTACCTGCTCCCTGCTCAGACTTGAATATCTCATAGCTCAGTCAATGGCAAGGCAATTATAAATGTCTGTAAATAAAAATAATTCCTTAATCCTGGTATGCAAACATATGTATTTGCCTCCTGTACCAGTTATGATAGAAGTCTGAAAAGCCCTTGGGAACTATTTGTCATACTTCGTTGTCCCCACAGTGGACTGAAATTATCTAGGTATCTTCCTCTTATTATGATTCATTCCTGTGAACTGGGAGTTTGGATATACTGCCATTTGGTATAAAACAGGAGCAAAGGGAAGGCCAAGTAATATAGGCATATGTGCCAGAAAGCTGCAGTTTAATGCTCTCCAGATCCTGGAGGAAGATACTAGACAAAGAAAGAACAGATGCATGCCCAGTAAAGTCTAAATGACATGCAGAGGGTGTTTGCCTGTCAGTCAAACCTGGGAACAGGACATTGGCCAGAGTAGGGATGTGGGT
Organism: Murina feae; assembly: GCA_004026665.1. Taxonomy (NCBI): domain Eukaryota; kingdom Metazoa; phylum Chordata; class Mammalia; order Chiroptera; family Vespertilionidae; genus Murina; species Murina feae. Next base: position 69,692 of record PVJC01000933.1, on the reverse strand, counting down.
GTGGCCACGGAAGTGTGGGAAGATCTGATAGTCCCGCTCCGAAGCAGAGGGGCTCTTTCTTGCTCTCTTGCCCTTTCTTTCTTGCTGCTGTGCCTGGCTGCTGGCTTGCAGGCCTCTCTTGCTCTTCACTCGCCCACATGGCCCGCAGCCATGTGGACCCCACACAGAATAGACTAGTGGACCATGATTAGCCTGATGCTATGCTGCACTTACCTCCACCATGGAAAGGAAACTCTGGACACCAGCTTTGCTTTTAGCTCTGCTGAATCCCAGTGACACATTTTCTAGAACTGGTTGAATGGGAAAGGAGCTTTGGAAACCCAGGGATGTAACTCCACACAAATAAAGCTTTCCACCACATCTCATCTTCCTGTAAGGGCCTCTGGAATTCCTATTCCAGCAGCGCCCCAAGAACCCCACTCCCACCAGCAATGGAGAAATTCCTCCCGTGCAATTTTCTGATAACAAAGTTAACTAGTTTCTTGCTAAAGCAGAGACATCTGAGAGAGGCTAGCAATGTAGAACCATCCCTGAGCACAATACTGCAATAAGAGAAGCTGGTCTTGGCTGTCACTGTGTATCTTAGAAGGAAGTTAACAAAGTATACACTTTGGGGGTCTGAGAGGGGTCTACTAATGTGTTCAGTGTCCTGTATATCTTTGTTTAATTCTCCAGAGTAAGATATTGTAACCTCTCTAGGTTAAGTGCTGCCTCTTTCGATCTCAACTTTCCCTCCTTCATATCTGCCCTATGATTAGGGAATGTGGAAAATGGTGGGATCTGGCAAAAGGGTTGAGCTGGGCATATATGTAGTTGAAGTTTATAGACTACATTTATATGACTTCCAGTTACTTCCATGAATAGTTATTGATAGAGGTGTATCAGTATAGGAATTATTTCCAGGAATACACCTACCACGCTCTGTGCCACCTCCTTGTACATGACCCAAAAGTGCAAGGCAAAATCTGTACCAATATATAAATTTATTCCACATCATCTGGCACAGGTAATAGGCGGGCTTCTCCCAGACTAGCCAGAAGCTACTCTGAGGAGCATCCTTCCATCATCAGGTGTGTAAACTGGCAAGCAAAAAATTCAGTCCTAATGAACACCAAGTCAAAAGGCAAGTGCTTTCCTATCAGTAACGCAGGGTGTTCTGTGTCAGACACTTTCAGTGGGAATTTTAAAGTAGAATTCTACTGTGTTGCATTCAGAAAGGCAGAATTTTTGTCTTTTTAGGAAACAAACCTGTACTAGTAGAAAAATAAATGTCAATTTTGTGCATCTCAATAATCAGTTAGAGAAAAATAAATTTTGATCAATCATGTTATTAAAAAGATGGAATTATGTTTATATTCTCCTATAGAAAATATTACAACTATTGTTATTATGCAAGGAGGCGATCTACAAATATGCAACCTAAAAAGGTAGGAAAAAGGTATTATAGAGGTGTGATAAGCAATTCATCATAGAAATATTTTCTGAATTTTGTGACATTTATTAACTTTCTTAAAATGTATATTTTGTTGTATTTTATAATACTAACTAAATATTTACTTTTATATGAAATTTTGTTTTTATAACTATTTTTTATCTTAAAGAGGGGGCCTCAAAATATAAGCTTCAGGCTCCACAAGAGCTATTTCCATCCCACTCCAACTCTGTGCATCCTCCATTGGTAAATTAATGTTAAGATGGTAACAAGCCTTTCCTGTTACCCTCTGCACTAGTTTTATGTTGGGGTGCTAGCCTCTGCTGTGTACCTATCCCAAAGTGTCTTCCTACAGTTTAACGCTAGGAGATGGACAGTGGATTGCATGCCCCATCCTCTGGTTGGACTTTTTTCTTCATAGCTGTGAGTAAAATAGAAGTTAGTAAGTAAAGGACCCCTGTGGGGTTAGGAGAGACAGTAGTAGGTCCAGGGATCTGTGGGTTATTAGAGCTGGAATAGGAAGAAAGAGGAGAGAAAAACAGAACAGATACTCTGACAGAAGGACACACATTACATGAGGAAACAGAGAGAGCAAGTGAGAGACCTTTATTCCTTTTCAATTTCCTGGTCCACATCCTTGCCTTGAGATCCATGGAATTATCTATCCTATATAATAAAAGGCTAATATGCAAATTGACCAAACAGTGGAATGACTGGTCGCTATGACACTCACTGACCACTAGAGGGCAGATGCTCAACCAGGAGCTGCCCCCTGGTGCTCAGTGTGTTCCCACATGGGGAGGGTCACTCAGCCAGAAGCGACACACAGAGTGGGCCTAAGCCAGCATTCAGACATCTCCTGAGGGCTCTCTGACTGCGAGAGGGCACAGGCCAGGCTGAGGGACCCTCCCCCCCCGCCCCCCCCCCCCCCCCCCCCCCCCCCCCCCCCCCCCCCCCCCCCCCCCCGTGTACAAATTCCGTGCACCGGTCCTCTAGTAACCTTATAAGACTACTGCTTCACATCTCTCATTTATTGGATTTGAGTGGCTCTCTATTCCAGGCAACCACAAATGACCTGAAAAATTCTCCTTCCCAATGCATTTGCATATTACTGAAGGACTCTGAGAAATGATAGCTAAAGATTAACTGAATTCCAGACAAACTATTGAATATCTATACCATTTCTAATCTTCACAGCATCCCAAGCCAGTAGTTATCATCAACATTTTACAAGTGAGAAAACAGCCTCAGAGAAGGTGAGTAACTTGCCAAAAGTCATGCAATGGGAAAATAAAGCTGATTGAAACTCAGCTTTGTCTGACTCCAAACTATTTGTTCTTTCTGTTGTACCATATTGCCTGCCAATATCTACAACCAAAGGAATTAATTTTCTGCTGATGGAATTGTGATTTTGAGCACACGGATAGGTGATGCTACTCAAGGTTCCAGAAAGGGTGTGTGAGCACAGACAAGAACTTGGGTCTCGGTTACTTCTATGAATTTTGTTCTGTTCTCAGATTGCACAAGGGTCCCTGTTTCTGTTGAATAAAATCTATTTTTTTTTTGGTAAATTCATATCTAATAAATCACTTTTTTATTTCCAAAAAGAACATTAATAGGCAATATTAAAGAAATTGAAATATTAATTCCTTTAAAGTAAGATTTAAAGTTATTCTACATGTTCAGTCCTTTTTAAAGGACTTTCTCTCTATCTCATTTAGTATAATTAAAAGCTAAAAAATGGCAATAATACTATGTTTTACATATATTATTTCTAAACCATATGAATGTAGTATAATATATGTAGGGACAAGGAAACTTATATAAATTAAGTAATTTACTCAAGGTCAACCAAATAATAAGGGGCAAACAGGATTTAACCCGGGTTTGCTTTTTCGGTTGACTAAAAATAGCAAATATTTTACCAATTTTCTTGAAGTTCAACATACACAAGGTTCAAAATGTGGGCATTTAGACATGGTTTATATTATGCTCTTATTATATTGTGTTTCTCTTCTTACTATCTGTGAAATGATTATGGCTTGCCATTGAAATCAGCAATCTGGTCAAAAGCTATTAAATATTCCTTTAACAGAAATTTTGTTACATAAATACTTAGGGCTGTGAATTTTCTCATTGAGCAGAAATAGACACATTATAAGAAAAAAACTCTCTTGACCAGGGCTTTAAGGTTTAGGAACCATTTCCGTATTTAAACTGAAGTTCAAAGATTTAAAAGATTCACTGAAGCCCCTGGGAAAAAAAATCTTGGGAATTCTGCCATCCTGAATAATGTATCATCCATAAATAAACCAGAATTTATTATGATATTCTGATATTTTAGAAATGTCTCTTTCTAAAAATTGATCCTCAGCTATGGTATGGTTGATTAAACTGATATTGATTTTGTTCTTCTTGAATAAACTGAGAGAGGTTGTAAAAGGTTCTTTATCTTGACGTTTTCAATCAGGATTCTATTAGAAGGAAAGTAGACAGAACTGGATAGTATTTGGCCAATAGCCATGATTATGTGAGGTGGAGTGAATATAAATTTAGCACACGGTGCCTGGCATACAATAAAAGCTCGTAAGTGTTAGCTATTGCTATTTGTATTATTGGCAATAGAGAAATGCCTGGGGAAACCGCCAGAGCTGTGGATGACTTCCTAAAATGAACATAGCATTTTGTCAAATGTTTCATGAGACATCTGAGAGCACCAGGCTAGTGGTGAAATGCAACGGCTTTATGTAGCTACAAGATAGGATTTGGCTCGCCCGTGGCCTGGTGCCAGTCATGTCAGCACCTTTGTTGATGGCTCCGGAAGGTTGATCTGACCTGCGGAAGTGACATTGCTGACACCCCGGTGTCGCCAGAGCCACCTGCGATGTATGAGCACTTCTCCTCCTTCCAGTGCCACAGACCTCAAATAAATGTCCAATTTCTCACTCTGGGGGTGCTTCCTTCTCTTCTTAAGCTTAGGGCAATCATTTAGGTTCCAGAGCTGTATGATAACTGTTCTGGATGTCACAGCAGATGAGTGGGCTCAGGTCATTTTCCACTTGTAGTTAGTTGTCTAAAAGGACAGATTGGCAGCCAAACGCTGTAACTTTGCCACATTGCTCCCAGTTATTTTAACTATAAAGAGTGAAAAAAACGAACAACACCCAGTTCAATATCAGGCAATTCTTCTCCACGAGAGGTCACAGCATTTGCAAGGCAGTGTGCCAGCGTCCTGAACATTACCATCTGGAAGGTGATGTCTCTGTGCTGATTCCTGTCATGCAGGAGTAAGAATGGAAGAACACTGACCTTGGGTAATTCCTGGAGGACATTGCTGATGAAGGGCAGGGGCTGTCTGATTTTATGTTAACTTAGTAGTTGGTTGCAGTGAGGGTTGTATGCAGCTCGTGTGCCGGTGACATTGACATGTGTGAAAATTTGACTCATGCTCAGATGCTTTGTCTCTTTGGATAGCAGCTATTCAAGAATTTCTCAACAGTGCCAATACAGACACCGCCTCTCCCCCCTCCCCACCCCCCAAATCACTGGACCAATGAGGACAGCTAGATTCCACATTCCAAATTTGAGGCTGTTTTCTACTTTTTTCATTGTTATATTAGAATTGTATAAGCAGAGCTAAGACAGTGAACAATCACAAAGTAAAGTAGTACAACCTCCCAGGCAACTGATTTAGAAAGAGAGCTCTCCTTTAAAATATGGTCAATGAGGCATCCTAAATTCCATCCTAAATTTGCCTAGTGCCCACCTTACTTCGTGTTCCATTCCCCACTGGGCAAGCAGGGAGTTTTATAAGCTTCAAATCTTCATTGTGAATGGAACCATGTAGCCGAAATTGCTACCACATGGCAAAAATTGCTATTATAGCTAATATGTATAACTAGTAACCTAATTTTTTTTCTATGCATTACAGACATTTAATTAGATATAAATTTAGCTAGGTATTCCATGTGACTAAGCTCTGGCTTTGTAAATTGAACAGGCTATCACTCAATTTGGGATAACATTTCATGTAGCATCAATAAGACACAGTGCTACCTACAGGGAGTTAGTATGGACACAGAGAACCCTGCAAGCATTCTTTTCTAAGTAATCACCCTTATTCATATGATCAACATAATTAATATGAGTTAGCCATGTGAAACATTTCTTCCTACAGGCTCATTATTTGCAATAAGCATACCTGATCAAAATATTTCTATTAAAAATATTCTTCTCACTACTCAATGTACATTTACTGTACTGTACTATTTATCGCCTTTTCTTTAGAGATAAACTTCATCAAGGGTTAATCAAAACTCACCCTATGTCCTGTTTTTCACAAAGCCTTTCAGATCTAGTCTTTTTAAAAAATATATATTTTATTGATTTTTTACAGAGAAGAATAGAGAGTTAGAAACATTGATCAGTTGCCTCCTGCACACCCCCACCGGGGCTGTGCCCACAACCAAGGTACATGCCCTTGACTGGAATTGAACTTGGGACCTTTGAGTCCGCAGGCCAATGCTCTATCCACTGAGACAAACTGGTCAGGGCTCAGATCTAGTCTTTCTTTACCACTCTTTGGCACTCGCCATCATCCCTGAAGCTCTCTTACTGGTAACTCTTAGCTTCCATGAGAGTTTTTGTCCTGGTTCTCCAAACTTAGTAGCCACCCTGCATTCTCATTTACTTGTGTCTTTTATGCCACCATGCCTGAAATATAGTGTTTCTTTGGTATCCATCTTGAGTTTCCTCCTCTCTCATTTCACATGCCACCTATTTTCTGATAACTCATAAATGTACACTCCTGTTCCTGAAATGCAAGGTAGTATTTCTGTAATTGTTTAAAAACATCCACAGGTCTAAGACTAAACTTGGGTGTCAAGTTGTTGCCTCACCTTCTCCTCTAGCAGTATTCTCTCATCGGGGTGCAGCATTATTGTTTTCCGTGTGGACCTCTCTTTGCCTTGGAAAGCTCATTCATCCTTTAAGATTAATTTAAATTCTCATCTCTGCTTGGAAATGCTCCTGAGCTGAATGGTGTTTTTTCCTTTTCTGTGTTCTAGCTCTGTGACCCCATAACAACATCATTTTATTTCTGTACCCTATGTTGTTATGATTAATTTACCCTAAGTTATGGTCACTTATTATTAGTTTTCTTTGAGCTCAGTTTCAGGTCATCTCTGTGCCATTTGAATCTACCACTCTGATTCATACAAATTAGGAGCTCAAGAAATGTTTTTGAATAAATGAATGAACATGTCCTCTGCCTCTGCAGATAGAGCCATAGTTTGGATATACCATTCATTGAATCCATCCATTTTTTTTTTTTTTTTTTGATTTCTAGACTTTAATCACCTCCCATCTCAATTAGTCTTCTTTTTTCCTGGTAAATTCTTACTTATTTTAGAAACTTTTAAATTAAAAAAATGTTAAGGGGATGATTTTTTTTTGTGTGGTAGAAATATATAACATAAAATTTAGAATTTTAATCATTTTAGGTGCGCACCACTGGCATTAAGTACATTCACAATGCTGTGTAACCATCACCATTTTTCATTTCTAGAACTTTTTGCTCATTTCAAACAGGAAGTCTATACCTATTAAAAAATAACTTCTCATTTCCTCCTCCATTCAGCTCCTGACAGTCTCCGTCCTATTTTCTGTCTATGAATTTGCCTAAAAACCCATCCGAATGGAGTCGCATAACATGGCCCCTTGTGTTTGGCTTGTTCACGTAGCATCAAGTTTCAAAGTTCATCTACGGTGTGACATGTATCAGAACTGCACTCCTTTCTGAGGCTGAAAAATATTTCTTTGTGTGTATATACCACATTTTAATTTTATTTGTTAAAATTACTCTTTATTGTTGAAAGTATTACATATATACCCTCTTTTCCCCATTGACGCCCTCCAACCTGTCCCTGCTCTCCCTGTATACTGCATTTAAAAAACTTAACATGTTTTTGTTTTTAATTTTAAAAAATTCAATTACAGTTGTTATTCAATATTATATCAGTTTCAGGTCCACAGAATAGAGGTTAAACATTTATGTGCCTTATGAAGTGATCCTCTGAAAAGTCTAGTACTCACCTGACACCGTACTATAATAGCCTTTGCAGTTACAATATTATAAACTATATTCCCTATGCTGTACTTCATCCCTGTGACTAATTGGTAACTAGTAATTTGTCCTTTTATTTTTTTTAACCTTCATCCTAGGATGTGTTTTATTGATATTATTTTATTTTATTATTATTATTTTTTTTAGTGAAAGGAGGGGCAAAAGAAACATCTATGTAAGAGAAACATTGATAGGTTGCCTCTTGTATAAGCCCCAACTGGGACTCCAACTCACATTCTAGGTATGTGCCCTGATGGGGAATCAAACCTGCAACCTTTTAGTATATGAGATGACACTCCAATCAACTGAGCCACCTCAGGAACAATTTGTATTTCTTAATACTTTCACCTTTCACACCTTCCCCCTCCCCCCCACAATCCACTTCCCATTTGGAAACCATGAGTTTGTTTTTGGTATTTCTTTGTTTCCTTCTATTTTGTTTGTTTATTTTTAGTTAGATACTATATGTAAGTGAAATCATAAGGTAATTGCTTCTCTGTCTGACTTATTTCACTTAACATAATTTTCTCCAGGTCCATCCATGATTTTGCAGATGGCAAAATTTCATTCTTTTTTTATGGCTGAGTAAAATTCCATTGTATGTTTGTACTACATCTTCTTTATCCTGTCATCTATCTTTGGACTCTTAGATTGCTTCCATATCTTGGCTATTATAAATAATGCTGTAATGAACATATTTAGATACATTTTTACATGAAAGCAATAACTAAGCATATAGAAAAGAATTATAGAAGAACCATTGTTTTTTCTTTTAAAAAAGACATTATTGATTGATTTTAGAGAGACAGAGAGATAGGAAGAAAGAGAGTTAGAGATAGAGAGAGAGAAACATTGATTTGTTGTTCCTCTTATTTATGCATTCATTGGTTGATTCTTATATGTGCCCTGACGGGGACTGGACAAAAAACATTGGTGTATTGAGACTGTTCTAACCAACTGAACTACCCAGCCAGGGTTGTAGTTTTTTCTTGTTTGCCCATTTTTAAACCCAAAGAGCAAAATTGTAATTTTGGTGTTGAGGGAGAAATACATGTCAAATTCCAATAACAAATTCTTTTTATAAGGTAATTGTGATTAGAAATCTAGCCTACTCACTGGGTCCAACATTAGAATTCACTCTAAGGTCTAGCCAATTATTCCGTAGCCTGGTACCAGTAGGGATGTGATAAATATTTGTTGAATTATTGTTATGCAAGTATAACTTCATCCATTATTTTTAGTTGAGATAGTATGTGAATTAGCTAATAACTCATGGTAGTCATTAATAGATGATATTTACTGAGAGCATACTATGTCCCAGGCACTTTTTCTTACTGTGTTTTTTTTTACACATACTATCTCATTTAATCCTCATAATAATAGGCAGATTAATAATAACAATAAAAATAATAAAAATGATAGTTATCATCATTATCATAATCATTTATAAACTTAGAAAAATGAGCCACAGAGAGGTTTAGTAAATTGTCTAGACTATCACCACTAGAGGAGGAGGGTCAAGATGGCAGCTTAGGTATACATGGTACTCGCCTCCTCCCACAACCACATCAAAATTACAACTAAACTACAGAACAACCAACATTCAGAACCACCTGAAATCTGGATGAATGGAAGCCCTTCAATTAAAGAAGAAGCCACACTGAGACTGGTAGGAGGGGCAGAGACAAGGTGGTGGCTGTTCCAAAGCCCACGTGTGGCATGTTTTAAATCAGGAGGGATATATTGGCTATGGAGGTCCCAGACCCACACCAGACCACTCAGTGTTTCAGTGCTGGGAAGAGAAGTCCCTGTAACTTCGGGCTGTAAAAACCAGGGGGGATTAAAGCTGAGGGAGACGGAGGGTGCTAAGATTCCCAGGCATTTCCTCTTAAAGGGCCTGTACACAGACTTACTTGGACTCTAGCATTAGGCAGCAGCTCAAAAGGATCCAGGGACATACAGGAAGGAACTAAATTGCTTGTCAGGGCAAGAACTGGGAGGTAACTTTCTTCCCGACAAAAAGTGCTGACAGGCACCATATCAAAGTTTTTATCAATCTGGCCCTCACTGTTTGTCTTTCCCTGGTAATTTCCTGAGACCCTGGCCCACCCAGTTTGAAGCCCCTCCCAAGTTGTTTGCAGTGGCTTTTTCGTATGAATAGCCTGTCCTGGCTCAGGCTTCAGACTTTCCTAAAATCTCCCAAATTAGCAGCAGCTGGCCTCAGTATGCTACATACCTCTCAAAAAGTGGCTCCAGGACCAGCACTAGCAGCAGCCTGCCAAGGTTTCCAGATTCCCCTCTCCTGGGCACTTTCAAGCCCAACATAAGTAGCAGCCATCTCAGATCTCCCTGTAGCGTGTGGCAGGTGGCCCCAGGAAGAGCCCAGGGAGTAGCTGACTTTGTACCTCCTGGGAGGCCCCAGAGCCAGGGCACCCAGTGGTCAACTTCTGACCATGCCAGATTAAAATGCTGCCAAATCCACAAGCAACACACTCAAGGAGCCTATGTGGTGAACACCAAATCCCCACTGACACAAGTCATGCTCCATAGGGGTATCTCCTGGATAGTAGCTCTTCTGTTATAGTTGTACCTGGTCCTCATAGCTGATTCACCTGGAGGTCAATCCCTCTCAGTGATGCCAATAGCTATCAGTGCTCAACTACAATGGGAGAGTGCACACAGCCCACACAGGGGTGCACCTAGAGTACCCCGCTTAGGCAAGTAAGGAGGCTGAGCCACTGGGCTCTACAGAATACCTACTACATAAGGTCACTACCAATTCCAGGAGACATAGCTGCTCTAACTAACACATAGAAGCAAACACAGGGAAACAGATAAATGCAGAGACAAAGAAAAATGTCACAAATGAAAGAACAGAAGAAATCTCCTATAAAAGACTACATGAAATGGAAGCAAGAAAACCACCAGATAGATTTTAAAACAATGGATATAGGGTTGCTTAAGGAACTTAGTGAGAATTTCAGGGAACTTAGTGAGAACTTCAAGGAACTTAGAGAAAACATTGACATATAACAAAGACCAGTCAGAAATGAAGGATACACTAACTGAAATGGAGAATATTTTATAGGGATTCAACAATAGGTAGAGGATGCTGGAAATCAAATAAATGATTTGGAATACACAGAAGCAAATAATACCTAATCAGAACAGTAAACAGAAAAAGAATAAAAAAATATGAAGATAGTGTAAAGAGCCTCTAAGGACAACTTCAAGCATATTATGGAGGTGCCAGAAAGAGAAGAGAGAGAGTAAGATATTAAAAACCTATTTGAAAAAAATGACAGAAAAATTCCCCTACCTGGTGAAAGAAATAGACTTACAAGTTCAGGAAGTGCAAAGAGTCCCAAACAAAATGAACCCAAAGAGGTCCACACCAAGACACATCATAATTAAAATGCCATAGGTTAAAGACAAAGAGAGAATCTTAAAAGCAGCAAGAGAAAAGCAATCAGTTATCTATAAGGGAGCACTCTTAGGGCTGTCAACTGATTTCTCAGCAGAACATTTGCAAGCCAGAAAGAAATCACAAGAAATATTCAAGGGGATGAAAAGCAAGGAACTACAACCAAGATTATTCTAAACAGTATTACATGAAGTGTTCAAGGGTCAAGAAGAAGAAGAAGAAGAAGAAGAAGAAGAAGAAAAAGAAGAAGAAGAAGAAGAAGAAGAGGAGGAGGAGGAAGAAATCTACATTAATAAAAGAATAATATGGAAATTAACCATCACTCTGAGACACCTAAGCCACGCCCACCAGTCAAGCCATGCTCCCAGCTAATCAAAGCGGCTATATGCAAATTAACTCAGCCAAGATGGAGGCCAGCAGCCATGGAGATGGAGCAAACAGGAGGCTTCTATTGCAACTGCCTGCCTAGACCGGCTGGGCCTCTGCTCATGACAACATAGTTTCAATTATAGAAGCCACAGAGCTGAAGCCAACAGGAGGCTTCCATTGCCTGCCTAGGCCTCCACTCAAGGTAACAAAGTTTCAATTACAGAAGATAAATAAACCCCAGAAACCTGATTCCAGCCAGCCTCGCTGGGACGTTGGGTCAATGGGAACTTGTGGGCAGCCTGAAAATGGCCCTCAGCCCCTCTCCCAGGCTGGGCACACCACTATGGGGTGAGATTCCCCACTGGGGGGCTTGGCCAGCCTGCAAACAGCCATCAGCCTCTCACCCAGGCTGGCCAGGCACGTCAGCAGGTTGATATTCCCTGAGGGGTCCCAGACTGCAAGAGGGCACAGACTGGACTGAGGGACCCCCCACAAGTGCACAAATTTTTGTGCACCAGGCCCCTAGAATGGACAAAAAAATGCCAATAAATACGTATCTATCAATAATTGTATCTAAAAATCAAAATAAATAAAAGGAATTTAATGAACAAAATAAATTGATGAATAAAATAGAACCAGAGGCATGGAAACATGGAACAGACTGAGGAATCTCAGAAGGAAGGGGGGAGGGTGGCTGGAAGAGATTAACCATATATTTTATATGCATAAATGTATTACCTATGGACAATGGGGTGATAAAGGCCTGGAGCAAGGTAGGATTTGGGTGGAGGGAGGCACTGGAGGGAAATATAGAGGAGGCATTTGTAACACTCTCAACAATAAAGAATTTTTTAAAATATCACCACTGGTAAGGAGTAGAACTGAAACTTTAAGCCCAGCAATCTGACTCTGATCTACTTGCTCTTAAATAATTCATAATTGTTGCTCTGGGATAGACAAGTGACTCCAAATAGACTTCTAAAATAAATTATGTAACAAAACATTCTTTCCTAAAGTATGAGAGCTCTGGGAAATCTGAATCATTATTCTCTAACATTTTTTTTAAGGTGTAAATATAGTAATATTTTAAAATTCACAGCCAGTATTGGGTGAACAATACATAAAAACCTGTTATTATTTTCTAAAATGTTTAGTAATTTTACTTGAGAGCAGTTGATACATGATGTTAGCAATATTTCTTGATTCTCAGGCCATGCTGACTATATTTTATTATTTAATAATAGGCTAATTCCACCTTAACTATATTTCATAGCTTTGTTGATTGTTATTCTTATAATTTTCTTGTCATTATCCTCTCAGCTTCTACATTTCATTCTTTGGCATTTGGTTCATGGGGTAAATCTACTGCTTCCTTACTCTTGTATTTTACGTGCTCTCATGTTTTTATGAAATATCTCTAAAGTATAATCTGTGTATCCCCATATGCATGACTTACAAATTAGAGTATATAGCAAAAATTCACACTCTTCAAACACTGTTTAAACCTGGTAGCACATCACATCAGACTAGGATGCTTTGTTATGAGCTGTTGTTTTTAAATATCCTTGAGCTTTTTAGCTTCTAAAACAAATAATTATAGTAAAACGGTTCTCCCACACCTAGATAAATCTAAAAGGAATTATTTTATCTATCTAGGCAGAAACAATATTAAGTTTTAGAGGTTGGTATTCTAAAAATCAACACTGGAAAGGTGCTTAGCCAAGTAATGCCAGAATTATCATCTGTAATATAAAAAATTGTCCTCTGATTACTTTGCCTCATAGTAATTTCATTGGAAAGGAGGAAACACATAAGCCATATCTGTAATTAGAATGCAGAGTCACTCAGTTATCAGTGCTTAGGGAAGATTGATTCCTCCTCAATACTCTCTCTACTTAGCTGAACAATCAGAGCACCTGCACTGATTCAGCAGTTCAAATGCTGTACACACTAGGATATTCTCAAAGTTAAAAAAAGGACAATACCATTATTTGCACATGTATTTTAAATATTTAAGTAGTTACATTTGCTTAAATCTGTAAGCATTTTACTTTCTCATCAAGCAAGACAACTTAAGGTTTAGGTCCACACAGTTTTGTAACATGGCCAACATGGAAAAATGACCCAAAAGGTCACAATATGCTTCCATCAAAGGAATATGTGTTGGGTGGGGTCTTTGCAGTCCACTCCTGTTTAGCAATAGGAATGGCTAAATTAAACTTGATTCTGGTACTTAGCAAAATGTGAATTTAGCCTTTAGCTTAGTCAAAAATTTTTCTGTTGAGGAAAAAAATATATAGTAAAGTTATTTTCTTTTACCTATTCAATACCAACAAAGGATGTCTGCAAACTATATGGAAAATAGCATCATATAGAGTTGTCTGGAAAAAATAAAACCAAATTAAAGAATATATAGTTTTAGTTAGGTAGCTCTTTGCAACAGAAATGTTGCTCGAGATAATGACATTTCTGGCTTGCTGCCCTGTTTGATGCTCCCGGAACTGGTTTCCTTTGAGACTATTAAATAAAAGGATTGATGTGCTAAGGAACTTGAGTCAGTGGTGACCTTTGTGTGAGGATTAGTTGACTCTTTGATTACTTTTGGCATTTCATTTTACACCTCTTTTTGAAATCAACTCATGGTAGTGTAGTCAATCAAATTCCAGCTGAAAACTACTCAGAGTATTTTTATATGTATCCTGATTAGTGTTATATCTTCTTAAACTTTATTAAAAATAAATGAATTGTAGGCATTAAATATAGAAGGAAGAAAGGGAAGGGTTCTGTAGACAAGCAGAAGAAATGGAAATTTCCATTTCCACTGCTGTTATCATCATCATCATCATCATCATCATCATCATCATCAATAAATGTATTAAGTTTACATATGCACTTGCCATTTTTCCCCTTCTGTCCATATAGTCTTACTTGAAGGTATATACTAGTACATTTTAGAATTATTAAAAGCATGCTAATTTAAATATAGCCTAATTCCTCTCTTTAAAAAAATGATTTGAGAGAGAAAAACATCAATCTGAGAGAGAAACATCAATTTGTTGCCTCCTGCATGCACCCCAAGCAGGGATTGAACCTGCAACCTGGCTCTGTGCCCTGGTCGGGAATTGAACCTGACACCTTTTGATGTAAGGGGCAATGCTTCAGCCAACTTAGACACACCAGCCTGGCTTATTCTTACAAAGCAGCAGGTAGTGTGATAGAATACCAGCTTCTATGACAAATCACTGGCACTCTATCACAAAATACAACTGATGTAAAGTGAGAAATCTCATCATCTCATACACAGAGAAAAATATAAAACTTTAACCTTAGCATACTTTCTATTTCCAAATATTCTTCTCTCTAAAATTAAGGTGAAGCACGTCCCTCCCCCCCATATGGTGGTTGTTTCTTAAAATGAAAGTGCCTAATAAGATAAACAATTTTTGGTACATATATGGTTTGAACTGATCTCTCTTTTAATGTTTTGATTGTTATAAAACAAAACGATGCTCTCGTTGTGTTTTTAGCATCATGGTACTCAATAATAAGTTGAGAACCAAATCCCTAAAGAATCAGCCATCAAAGCAGTTTACTACAAGTACTAAAATGTGATGGGGACACAAAAGTGTTATAGAAATTCAGTGAAAGGAGATTAGATTTAAACCAAACCTTGAAGGATTAGGTAGGGTTTTAGCAAGATGCCAGGTTATTAAATGCTATTTCATCTTGGAGGAAAGTCTTGATCGAAGGTGGAGAAACACAATAGAACATGAGCAGGTAGGCATCACTGCACAGGCAGGTAGTTTGAGGAGCAGTGGTAGTCTAGACTGTGTGTTAAAACTGTATCAGAGATTTCCTCCTCAGGACAGTAAGTCATGTGACTTCTGAGCATGCCCAAAGCTGAAGAGTAACTTCACAGTTCTCAGTTAGCTACCACGGGGTGAGGGCGGACATCTCAGTGCATTGTATGCATCAAGGTAGGTAGTAACATGGGTATAAGATAGAATTGCAGTGGTCCTTGTAACTCTTTGTAGATTTAGTCATTTTCATAACTGGGAGCTGTACAGCATTGTGATGGAAAAGTATCTATAGTTCCATGGCAGCAGAGTTTGGACTCATCATTCGCTAGAGCCTGGCTAACATAGGAAGAGACTTCCCTTCCAACTTGGGTCTATATCTTTTTCCTTGCAATAAAATATTTTCAAAGTCCTAATTATTTATTTGTAAATGATGCCTAACAATTAAACCCAGGCCCCACACTATACAGTCCATATACATGTGACAATATTTGGTAAAGAACATCTGTAAGGACTGTACAGAGGTATAGGTGTCCCCTGGAAAGAGCTCTCCCCTAAAATATCCAGCTCGGATAGCCCCACCCCAACAATGTGTAGAGATAGAAAACAAAGTTTTAAAGTTTGAGAAAATGTGGATGGGAATTGCATCAAGCTAAAGACTGGTACAAAGGGGCTTCAGAAAGGGGGTATCTGGGCCTAATTCCTAGGAAGTAGACAGAAGATCCTTCTGGTCTATTTTTTAATGTTTACATTTTCACCTCCTTTCTGGCCTTTCTCTGCCATATTGCTATCCCTGTTGTCCCAGTTTAGTAGAAAGGAAAGAGGCAGCTGCCCCAGAGAGTGAGACAGGACAATGTTCCAGCTGCCATTTCCTAGTTTTGTGACCCTAATGACATTGAGTCTCAGTTTTTTCTTCTGTAAAATAGGGATGACAATATTTACACTTTTATGAGGATTAATTGAGCACATATGAAACAGCCAATACAGAGTTGGAAATGCAACCACCACACACTGGAAGCTATTTTACATCCCTGCTTCTTTCCTTCCTCCCCATCTCTCCATTCTTTGCCTCATTCTTTACTTATTATCTATTGAAAAATGTGGTTTAACCACTTCTCATTTGCTAAGTACTATGCTTGGCACTGAGGAAAAAATGGTCTTGATGGGGAATAAGTCCTTGCCATCATCAGCTTACCATCTATGAGAGACAAACATTGATCAGAGTAGGATATAAATGAATATAAAAATTACAACTGTTTCATTTCAAGCAGAATTACATGGTGCTATAAGAGTAAATAATAGGATTATTAAAATCTTTTCCTTTTTCCCTTTTTGTAAGTATAAACAGAAGAATAAATTATACTATACTAGACCTCAGTAAATGACCAGAAATGTAAATGTTTATATGTTGTTGGGTTGATCTTGAAAATATATGAAAGTTAGTACTTCTGTGTGTTAAAATTCTGGAATCAAGAAGATGAATAACAGACATGATAACCTAACATATTTATATTTCATGTTTGTCTTTTATGCTTCTTCTGCTAATTTTTTCCCTTTGGATTATAGTTATTTTAGTAGACTTCAACGGTTTACTCTTCCTTTGATTAAATGAATAGAAATTCCTTCCTTCCTCTGGGGGAATAATGTACTTTGGAGTTCAAAACAGTGGGTTGCCCAGAAGCTATATGTTCAATCACATTACAAACACTCAATAGAAGATAAGCTTCTTCCCTCATAGGAGTTTCATTGTAATGAAAAGAGCTGAGCCAGCTTCAGAGTATAGAATGCCCTCTAGGGACAGAGCTCCTCCCAGGCTCTGCTGCTTGAACAGAATCCAGAACTCAAAATGCCCATCCACGTAAATCAGCAATCCCAAGCAGCAAGGCACTCTCTTATTGGATAATAATTCTAGCCTTGCTACTCTCCGAAGGAATGGGTTTTTTTTTTTGCAGAGGGCCTTAGAGTCTGGAATAAAAATGACTTTTTCTTACAGTATTATACCTGGGAAATCTCTTTTCTTCACTTTCCCTGCCTGCTAAGGCTGGGGAATTTGGGTCCTGGTCCTATCAGTGTGTTTATGTCACATAAACATAATCTAATCTAACATTTCCTCTCCTTATAGTAAGTGACTCTTTTAGACATGAAACTTGAAGACAAAAATAAAAGATGGCTGCCCCAAATCTGTAACAGGGAATTTGGAGTTAACCGATTCACAAAGCGTCACAGCCAAAAGCCTCCATTTCAGAAGTCACATTGGCGCAGATCATTCATCTGTGGTGACATTTGTTGTACTAGGAATGGCCTTTATGTAACACCTCCCTCCTCACCCCCCCCCACACACACACATTGTATCTCTCTCCCACTACCCATCATCTGATTGCACTTCCTTCTCTGACTATGTCCGTATTTCTTGAGGGTATTGCCATCTACAGTTCATCTCCACTCATTCTCTCTCTATTGCACTCTAATACTTTCTTCCCCACCACTTCACCGAAACTGCTCCTTTGAAGGTGCTCCAAGTTGCTGAATCGAAAAGTCAATTCTTTGTTCTAAGATCAAAGTGTTGATCTTGCTTGATTCACTGATAGCATTTGACACAGCTGACCACAAGCTCCTCCTTCTTCACTTGGCTTTAGCACCCTGCGTTCTGCTGGTTTTCCTCCCACCTAACTGCCCTCTGCTACTCAGTCTCTGCATTGCATTAACCCCTTTGCCTAGGAGTGACCAAGCTCTTGGCACCAGCTCCACTTATTTTTATATTCATACTAGAGGCGCAGTGCACAAAAATTTGTGACTGGGGAGGGGGGTCTCTCAGTCCCTCAGCCTGGTCTATGCCCTCTCACAGTCTGGGAACCCTTGGGGAATGACCACTTGCCAGCGGGGAGCAGGCCTAAGCTGCAGTCGGACATCCTTAGCACTGCTAAGGAGGCAGGAGAGGCTCTTGCCACCACCGCTGTGCTGGCAGCCATCAGCCTGGCTTGTGGCTGAGCAGAGCTCCCGCTGTGGGAGCACACTGACCACCAGTGGGCAGCTGCTGCATTGAGTGTCTGCCCCCTGGTGGTCAGTGTGTGTCCTAGTGACCAGTCATTCCTAGTGGTTCTATTGTTAGGATCAATTTGCATATTAACCTTTTATTATATAGGACAGAGGCCTGGTGCACAGGTGGGGGTTGACTGGTTTGCCCTGAAGGGTGTCCTGCTGGGGTGCCTGGCCAGCCTGGGTGAGGGGCTGGTCACAGTCTCTTCAGGGTGGAGGTCCCCACTGAGGTGTCTGGTCAGCCTGGGTGAGTGGTTGATGGCAGTTTGCAGGCTGGTCAAACCCCCCAGGGGGACCCTCACCCCATGGGAGTGTGGCCAGCCTGGGTGAGGGGATGAGGGCCATTACCAGGCTGGCCATGACCATGAGCTGAAAACAGGTGTCTGGGATTTATTTAACTTGTATAATTGAAACTTTGTTGCCTTGGTCCTGCTCAAAGCCACGAGCTGGAAGCAAATATCTTGGGTTTATTTACCTTCTGTAACCAAAACTTTGTTGTCTTGAGCAGAGCTCAGGGACCACAGGGCAGGTGGGAATCTTGGCTTCCTCCATTGCTGAGGCAACACAAGCCTCCTGCCTTGCTACAGCTCCCTGGCTGCCACCATTTTTGTGACAGAGTGAGCGTTAATTTGCATATTACTCTTTTGACTGGGCAGGAGACCCCCAAACCCCTCCAATCCCCTGGTTCACAGAGCCCAGGCCTCTGTGATCACCGGCTCTGATTCTGCCCCATGTCATTGCCGGCTCTGCCCTTGCCCCACTGGCAGCCTCTGGCCAAGGCTACAGGCCTGGGCAGGGGACCCCCAGGCCCCTCCGATAGCCAGCTCTGCCCCTGCCCAGGCCCTGAAATCACAGGCTCCACCCCAACCCCTGCCTCTGGCCAAAGCTACAGGCCTGGGCAGGGGACCCCCAGACCCCTGCTTTGACAGCTCCACCCTTGAGCCTCTGGCCAAGACTACAGCCTGGGCAGTTGCTGGCTCTACCAGTGCCCAGACCTCTCTGATCACTGGTTCTTCCCCTGCCCCTCCGATCACTGGCTCTGCAGAGCCCGGGACCCTACGATTTCCAGCCTTGCCCTTGCCCAGACCTGCGGCCTCTGGCCCAGGCCTTATGCCTGAGTAGGGCACCCTCATACCCCTCTGATCACTGGCTCTGCCCCTGCTCCCTCCAATCACTGGCTCCACCCTTGCCCATGCCTGAGCACTCTGGTGAAGGCCTCTGGCCTGGGCAGGGGACCCCTAGCCCCCTCTGATCACCTGTTTTGCCACTTGGGCCCCCCACCTCCCCTGCCACCTGCCCGGCTAACAGGCCTGACCACTTCAGTAGCGGGGCTGAGCTGAACTGGGCGCCGCCATCTTGTGACCATGGAGGCAGCTATCTTTGTGACTCCTAATTTGCATATTACTCTTTTAGTGGATAGGATTCGTCACTCCCTTGGAAACCATATCCAGTGACCAGCTTTCTAACATTCATATGCAAATGACATCCAAAAGCATATCTCCAGGCAAGACTGCTTCCTTGAATTTCAGACTCATATACCTAATTGCCTATGTGTCATGTTCACTTGATGTCTAGTAAGCATCTCAACATTAGCATGCCCAGAACTCCACTTCTAATCCTCCCATACGGTCGTGTTGCCCCAATTTTGTTAAAGGTAGCATCATTCTCCAAGTTGCTCAGGCCAAAAACCTTAGAGCCCTCATAGCCTTCATTCTCTTATACTCACTGTCCAGTCTGTCAGCTCAACATTTGAAATATACTTAGCATCTAATCCCTTCTCTGCACTTCCTCTGCCAACATCCTGGTTCAAACCACCACCTTCTCTCTCTTGGATTATTGTTATTCTGCCTTGTTCCTCACAGACCAATTTAGTCTAGGATCCAGAGATCTAGTTAAAACAAATTTTAGAAATATTAGAGCTGCTACTTCTCTGCTTAAAACTTTGCATTAGCTTCCCATCTCATTCTGGATAGAGCCAGAATCATTGGAATGGTCTACAAGGTCATATGCTGTCTGAGCCCCAGTTTAGCAAGGTCCTGAACTAATTCTGCACTAGTGCCACTCACTGGCCTCCTTGCTGTTCCTCATAGACCCAAACATGCTCCTGCCTCAGGGCTTTTGCACTTCCCTGGAATTCTCTTTCCCTGGATATCCAAGGCCATTAGTTCTTAAATGTCAGCTCAGTATGTATTTTCTGGACTACAGTGCAACTAAAATCCCAACATTTGTATCTCTTCCAAACCCTCTTTTTACTCATCTTGTTTTCTTTTTCTCTGTATTTTTATCAATCACCTTCTAATATAATATGTATTTTACTTATTTATGTTGCCTCTTTCTGCTTCTCACACCTTCCTCCCATAAAAATGCAAGCTCCATGAAAGCAAAGGTCTTTTTTACTCACTGCTGTATTCCCCTGGCTTAGAGCAGTGGTTGGCATGTAGAGGTGGTCAATTAATATTTCTCAGTTGGATAAATGTAACTGTCAATCAACTTCAAAATGCATCCTCACCCTGATTGATGTGTTTCAACTTTACTTCTGGCCCCGTTCTGCTTCTTGTGAGCTGTTCCAGTCTCCTGCCCTCACTGGGTGGGTGGTAGGCAAAGACGACGGTGATGCCAGCAGAACTATGTCACTGGATGTGGTTGGCGCTCTGGTGCCGCTGCTTGTCTGTAAGCACATGGTTCTCCCCACTGCCCTGAGGTCACCCATTCTGTGACACTAGGAAATAACTAAATGCTGAGTATCAGGACCCCTCTGGGAGATACTTACGGACTTCTTTCTTTTATAAGATGTATTACATTAAAAGGTAATAGAACCATCTCTATGTGTATGGATGTTTTTATTTAAAAGAGAATAAAGCAAAGTTAAAAGTCATTCAGAAGAAGGTATTTTTCTGCATGCCTTATGCCTACATAATAAGTACATTAGCTCGTTAGCCAGGGCACACACTTCCTTATGGATGCCTGTCACTGAAATTAAGCAATATTTCTATTTTTTGATAAAAAAATTATTGCCTGAAAAAGAAACATTTTCTAATGCCAGGATCATGTAGAAAGATTTGTGCTGGATTTATAAGATATCAAGCAGAAAAATCAGGAAGCATACAGCAATGTTATTGATTTGACAGAACTTCTACACCCCCTTCAGCAGATGCTATAAAAGGTTTGAGAGATGGGTAGTAGTAGAAACCTCTCAACTCTTCCTCTCCATGACATTGACAGAGGACCAAGAATCCTGCTGCTAAGCTGAAGGATGTTCTAGAACATTTCTTAGTGGAGAATATTTCCAAGATTAAAATTGCTTCAACTACTTTCCTCATTTTTATACTTATTTGCCTAAAAGGAGTAAAAACAAGACTGAAAAATGAAGCTGACTTACCCAAAACCCATGCTACAAAGAAGCACATCATTGGAATATGCAAATACATTATCCAAGTAGTTTTAGAGAGAAAGAGTGATGATTATGACCAACTTTTCATATAAATCATGATTACTAAACCAGAATATTGATCTCCAAGTAAAAAGAGGGGCAACTTAAATCATAAATTTTCTGATTTGGAATTTTTTATATATTTCAAGTAAATATTAGGTCCAAATTATATAGATGCAACTTTAGGCTCAGATTATTGAGCTGGAAACATTTTAATTCAAAGAAAAAAATTAATTATTTCAATGAATATGTCTAAGGCATAACATTTTTTAAAAAAGAATCAAATTTTTATGGCGGTATTATTCACTGTAATGAAATTAGTGATGAGCAAAACGAAAGCAATGCCAACATTTCCTGATATTCTGTATTGTGCTTGCCGAATGTTTTTATTTTGCGTCCTGTATTGAATTTTTCTTGCCCAGATAAAAAAAGTAAAGTGATATTACAAGTGAATATTTGAGTTAAACCACGTTTTTTCAGCTCATAGTCCCATTTTTCATTAGATAACACTGTAATATAGTGACATTGCATGTGTATTATAACAGTGATACAGTTCTCCAAAGCATCAGGAAGAATGGAAAAGCAGAGAAGATACCAGTAGGATAGAGGGTTGACTATGTGGAGTTTTGATCCGTCACAGAGTTATCCCATCTGCAAAAGTCTATTTTTTTTTCATTTTTTAGTATCTGGCTATTGGCATAAGGAGCTTAGACTTCCCTTCCTCGTGCTTATTCTTATAAGCTCTTTTTTGAGAATATTAACAATAGGAAATATAGACAAAAGTATTTGCAGAGTATCACAGATTTTAAAAATCATAACCAGGCTTGATTCTTATTCTTGTTTTTATTTCTTTGAGGGTTATGTTGTGGGATCAAGCTGGAGTCTTAAAACAAACACTGAGGATGACAGACATGATTTCAGAAGCCCAGAGATGAAGACAGTGAACTCCGCATTGCTATGTACAAGTTCTCCGGGGCCTGCAAAGACCTCCACCGAGGTCTGTCCATGTATGAATTTGGTCATCCCCATGTTCTTGTACAGCCTGCAAGCTAAGAATGGTTCTTAAATAGTCAAATGGCTGAAAACATTGAAAAGAAGAATAATTCCTCTCAACTGAAAATGATGTGAAATCCAAATACCAGTGCCTATAAAGTTTTATTGGAATTTCATGTGTTTATTGATCTATTTTCTATTATTGCTTCCATGATTCAACAGCAGAGCTGAGTAGTTTCAGCAGAAATCTTATGACCTGCAAAGCTGAACGTATTCACTATCTGGTGCTTTTATAGAAAAGCGTTTGTGGACGCCTGATATAATTTACATAACCTTTCCCCATAATTGACTGGTATTTCACTTGCAATTTTTTTACGTTAGTTATTAGCTCTGGGATAAACATGTCTGTTACTCAGCATAGCTCTCATTTTTGCAGTCCTCACTGTTATAAAAGCCACTTCATCCTTGTACCAGACTGAATTTGGGACTCAGTAGCGCATTCTCGGGTTCCAGTAAGATTTCTGCCTCAAGGTCAAGACATAATGCTTCTCATACTTTCGTATTGGAACAGTGATTTGTCTACTCTTATTTTACTATCAAAGACATACTTAATATTATAATTAATAATAATCAGAAAGGATATATACATCCCTATGGTCATAGCTGCACAATTCACCACTAAGATTTGGAAACAGCCTAAGTGCCCATCAGAAGATGAGTGGATTAAAAAATGGTGGTGCATATATACAATGGAATACTATGCTGCTGTAAAAAAAGAAGGATCAGCTACCTCCTGCATGCTCCACACTGGAGATAGAGCCCTGACCAGGAATCAAACCCGTGACCTCCTGGTTCATGGGTTGACACTCAACCACTTAGCCACACTGGCCAGGACTTAATCTTTTTTGTAATCCTCCGCTGTGGATATGGTGGTTTTTTAAATTGATTTTTGAGAGAGAGGAAAGGCGAGAGAAAAAGCAACATTGATGTGAGAGTGAAGCATCACCATACAACCCCTTCCAGAGATCAGGCCTACAACCCCTGTATGTGCTTTGCCTGGGAATCCCACCAGCAACATGTAAATGCAAAGAATGTTGCCCAACCAACTGAGCCACACCAGCCAGGGCTGTGCCCTTAGTCTTATGAAAACACCACGATTAGTGTATTTCTTATGATTTACAATTCAATCTTCATTTGGAATCCAGATATTCTTATGCGGAACTCCAGAACTGCAAACATGTGTGAGGTAAAGATTCTCCATCTACTTCCTCAGGGACTAATCTCTTGGCCTTTGTTGGAGAGGAAGTTTTCTAACTACCTTTTGCTTACTGTGCAGGACTGCCTGCGGGAGGAGGGAATGGTTAATCTTTCAGTCTCTTGAATATGCTTTTTAGGCTCAAGGAATTCTTGCTTCTTTTCCTTATAAGGGACTCAGAGGAAAGGCAGGAAGAGATTCTGATAGGACAATTGTTGACCACGAAAGGAAAAGGGAAGAAAGAGGATCCCTTGCCATTGGAATGGTATCGCTTTTTACTTTTCTGTAGTAAGGGAGAGTTCTAAGCAAAGAAAATAAGAAAGACTAGTGGACAGACATCGGTATGGTGATTGACAGAGGGAAGGGGGAGGGGCGATGAAAGAGAGCAAAGGAGGGATAAATGGTGATGGAAGGAGATTTGGCTTGGGGTGGTAAACACACAATACAATGTACAGGTAATGTATTATAGAATTGTATACCTGAAATGTGTGTAATTTCATTAACTAATTTTATTCCAATAATTTCAATTAAAGAAAATATTGTTTGGTCAAAATATTTCTTAGAAATTGCTTTTCCAAAAAGCTTATTCCCATATGTAGAACAAAACACATTTTATCAGGATTCAAATAAAGCTGCAGAGTAGAAATGAAACTGCTTTCATAACAGCAGATATGGAGTTGACACTGCAGTGCTAAATGAAACCAGATCTGCAGTGTCAAATACTCATAGAGCAGGAATTGGTTACACTTGAATTTGGATATTTCTGTCTTCATCTTTGTGGTCATGCATTTATCTCAGACTTCCAAATCCTGGCATCTGATATCATCACATCAACTTACAAGTATTGTACACATATTGTCAAATATAACCTGAAAAGAAGTATTTGTGAGAACCTTGACAGACTCCTGCATGAATGTATATATCCTATATAATAAAAGGCTAACATGCAAATTACCCAAATGGCAGAAGGACTGGTTGCTATAACACATTCTGACTACCAGGGGCAGATGCTCAATGCAGGAGAGGCTCCCACAGGGGGAGTGCTGCTCAGCCAGAAGCTGGGCTCACAGCTGGTGAGTGAAGCAGTGGTGGCGGGAGTCTCTCCCGCCTCCACAGCATTGCTAAGGATGTCCAACTGGTGACAGCTTGGACCCTCTCCTCAGGGAGTGGGCCCAAGCTGTCAATCAGATATCCCCCAAGGAGTGCCAGACTGTGAGAGGGACCACCCCCTGAGTGCACAGGCTGAGGGACCCCCCCTCCCAAGTGCATGAATTTTATGCACCTGACCTCTATTGTACAATATATATACACACCTAAGCCATGCCCACCAGCCAAGCCACACCCCCAGCCAATCAGAGCATCTGTATGCAAATTAACCCAGCCAAGATGGCAGCCAGCAGCCACGAAGCTGGAATGAACAGGAGGCTTGCCCTGGTGATGGAGGAAGCTAAGGTTTCTGTCTGTGTAGGCTGGCTGTGGCTTCCACTCATGGCAACAAAGTTTCAATTATAGAAGATAAACAAACCTTAGTTACCTGCTTCCTGCCTTGGGCTCAAGGAAACACCGGGAACCTGGATTGTCAGGGGCAACCTGACCTGTGCTCCAGTTAAAGCAACAAAGTTTCAACTTTAGAAGTTAAATAAATCCCAGATACCAGTTTCCGGCCAGCCTCACTGCAAACAGCCATCAGCCATTCACCCATGCTAGCCGGTACCCCAGCAGGACCCACTCCCTGAAGGGGCTGTGGCCAGCCTGCAAACAGCCATCAGCCCCTCATCCAGGCTGGCCAGGCACCCCAGTAGAGACCTGAACCCTGAAGAGACTGTGCCTAAGCCAGCAGGTGGACATCTCCTGAGGGGTCCCAGATTGCGAGAGGGCACAGGTTGGGCTGAGGGATGCCCCCTCCCCGAGTGCACAAATTTTTGTGCACCCTTCCCCTAGTGTGTATATATATATATATATTTGAACCATGACAGTTCTACTGATGTTGAAGAAGAGCTTACATGATCTTAGTGTATAGGTAGCTGGGTAACTACCCAATATTTAACAACCAAATCTGTAAGGGTGATCTTCCTTCTAGTGGGGGGAGGGAGTTCATCTTTCTCATAGTCTTGCTTTAGCCATATTCAGAGACTACCATTATCAGCACTCGTCTGTGCTGTGTCTGGGCCTTGCTGTAAACTGCTCTGAGCTTTAAGGTTTACCAGTATCTATCCATGGTAACTACCAAGAGACATTTGATGTCTACCCAGAATATATAACTTCCTTTTGTAGCTGAGAGTTGGCTTATCTTGCAAAACCTCTGACTTATTAAAATGAAAGCTGGTGAAAATAGGATAAAATATATTAACCAATATGCTGCAGTTCTCATTACCTGAGAAGGAAATTCACATACACTCTTATTCCAGGGCAGCTTCTTGTAATTTTTAAAAAAAATAACTCTTTGTCTCCTTGAAAATAACTTCTACTTACATGCAGTTGCTAAGCCATGAGGCCTGGGACACTAACACGAGTGTGCTATCTTAGACTTAATAAAAATATATTTTAGCTCTTCCCTGCTCATGGCATCGCCATGTGTGGGGACTGTGTGGAGAAGGAATATTCCAATCAGGGTAACATTTGCCTGGAGAATGGATCTTTCTTGCTTAACTTTACTGGCTGTGCAGTGTGCAGTAAGCATGATTTTATGCTGATCACAAACAAGTCTTTGAAAGGAAGATGGAGAAGAAATAGTTACCTATGATCATCTGTCAGAATTGTTGTCACGTAGTAGCCGGGCATGAACATACATCCAGTATCATGGTTGAATTTCAGGAGGACACCATGCTGTGTTTGTTATCTGGCAAAGCTGAAGATACTATCCATATTTTCCCCGATGACCCCCCGACAAGTGACCGATATTCTAAGGATCCTTCTGCAGTTCTGTTGTAACCAGGTTGTATTGGTTACAGTACTGCAAACCTGATGGTTTGTCTTAGTCTATAATGGAAATTATTTGCTTATTTATTTCTGATTAGACTTATTTATTCTTTGAAAGAAAAGAAATAATTTGGGGGATTACTGTTCTCTAGAGCTGAGCTCTTCTGCCAGAGTTCCCAGTTTATACTGGTGCAGCCAGAATGAAGCATCTTTGTCAGTGCTATGTGGCTAAAAAATAATTAGAATGGGAGAACCTAGTGCCCAGATCTTGGTTCCAGGAAAGGGAACCAGGGCTCCTTGGAGAAATGACTTACTCTAGGACTATGGCTGTAAATACTCAAGGTGAGCCTGGAGCATCTTGCACCACAAAAAAGAAAGAGCTCAGAAAAAAAAATCACAATGGCTGGGGATGTCAGAAGGACAGAAGAGCCAACTGAAGGACCTCCCAGGAACCAAAGCTGGAACAATTTCAGTAAAAAATTAAGTAACATTGGATTATAACCCAAACTATAAAATAAATATTCATGAATTCATATTGACATAAATAAATGATTGAATAAGTAAATATATACATTATAATAGGCAAATCTCCTGTGGGAAAGATTTTCAAATAATGTATGTAGATATTCCCCACCCCTTAAGTGTGAGTGTGTGCATTGACTTCCCTCCAGAGGATAGTATTGAAAGGGGACAAAATTAGCCTGGATCAAGGTTAACATCATTGGTGATAGGCCATGTGATAGCATGATGTAATGAGAATGGCACTTTACCTTTGTAGTATCCTCCCCAAAAACCATAACTCCAGTCTCACCATTAGAAAAACATCAAACAAATCCCAGTTCAGGGACATTCTACAAAATACCTAGCCAGTGCTCCTCAGAACTGTCAGGCCATCAAAGATAAGGACGTCTGAGAAACTGGTTTACTCAAAGTAAGTAGTAAGTAAATGTCTACTGAATGTAATGTACCACTGAATGGGATTGTACATCAGAAAAAGGACATTTTGAAAAAACTGGGGAAATCTGAATACAGTGTGGACTTTTGTTAATCTAAATAGAATAGTTTCATTTGTTCCAAAGGAATCTTAGACTCTCTTAATTTGCATAGTTGAAAGAACACTGGATGCTCTAAACTCTGGGATTTGGGACCTTCTGCCATTTGGTAGAAGCACAATCATTAAGCAAAGCATCACTCTATTTTTTATTGTCTCCTTTTTAAAACATTGGCCTAGTGAGAATTGATATTGTATATCCTGCACAGTATTATTGAGAGATCCAAATGAGTAATGGATGTAAAATGCTCCAGAAAGCATAGAAAGAACTAGATACAAATGAGATGTCTTCAGTTAGTTCTTCTCATGGTGATACCAAACTTAAAAGCGTTAAGCAGTAGAAACAAAATTGTTTCCTCTTCAGATCTAAGAGACTTAGACATTCTGAAAGAAGGCTTTGCTTGTAAGAATAAGCAAAATGATCATTATTGACACCAAGGGAAAGCTTTGTTGTATAACAGGTGTACTAAAGGCTAAGGTTTATTGAGTACCTAGTTTGTGCCAAGGCCTTTTTAAAAAAGCACTGATTTAATCCTCATTCACAGCTGTATGAGGTAGGTACTATTATTAATCTTTTAGAGCCAAAGAAACTAAGCACAAGAAGTTAAGTAGCTCACTAAGGGTCACACAGCCAGTAGTCACTCCCTCTCAGGAGGGCTCAGTACACATGAAATATAGGGTCTGGCAAGGTCAGGGAGAGTTTGAGCATATCAGTGACTGCCTTCTGGGAAATCAAGTCATGTCAGATCAAATTAATAAAAAAGTTATTATTTGGAAAAGCAAAGTTATCTGCTCTTCAGGAATCAGTTGTTTTATTCCTGGAAAACATTTTCCACTTACTGCAAATCTATATCTGACCTGCTGAGGAAATCATGTGGTGAAATGAATCCAGAAAGTACAGAAAGTGCTTCATTACTTTAAAAAGCACTAAGCCCGTTACAGCCTTTGAATTGTCCCTTTTTGGAGTCCAAATGCTTCCAACTTAGTCATTTGGAGCCCAAGAGTACAACTTCATATGACTCTATTGATATCTTTGTCTATTGCAAGATGTATAATTAGTATCTACTAGGGGCCTGGTGCACAAAATTCATGGATGGGGGATAGTGGGGGTCCCTCAGCCCAGGCTGCCCCCTCTCACAGTCTGGGACTCCTCAGTGGATGTCCTACTGATGGCCTCAGTCTAGCAGGCGCTGTGTGTGTGTGCATGTGTGTGTGTATGTGTATCCACTGGGGGCCTGCCCCCAGCTGCACTGTGGAGGCTCAGAGAAGGCATCCTGTGTGTGTGTGTGAGAGTGAGTGTGTGTGTCCCCGGTGGGGGGGGGGGGTTGTCCCCAGTCACATTTGAGGCTTGGAACAGTCGCCCTGTGTGTGTGTGTATGTGTGCGTGTCTGTGGGGACCTGCCCCCAGACACACCATGGAGGCTTGGAGCAGGAACCCCTCTGTGTTGATTTATTTGAGTCCTGGCCTCGCCTGCATGTTGTTCTCTCCCTTGAGTTGTGGCCAGGACTGGGTACTGCCTGCTGGCCATGCTTGCCTGCTCCCCAGTCTCCATCTTGCCTGCTTCCTCCAATCTCACCCCAGTGACATGGCCTGGCCAGCTGTGCCTGCTTCTTGGATCTTGCCCCAGAGAAGCCATGTGGCTGGCCTCGCCTGCTTCTCCGATCTCGCCCCATTGAGGCAGCCTGGCCGGCAGCGCCTGCTTCTCGGGTCTCACCCCAGTGACATGGCCTGGCCCACTGTGCCTGCTTCTTGGATCTCACCCCAGAGATGCAGCGGGGCCAGCCACGCCTGCTTTCCCACCTTCCCCTCCCCCCCCATCACCACAGTGCCCTTCTGGGGGCTGGCTGCTGGCAGTGCCTGCTCCAGCAGTGAGACCTGCTCACAGGGTGACGCTGCCAGCATCCTGCCCCACCGCTATGGGCGTGGCTATCTTTGTCCTGAAGTGACAGTTAATTTGCATATTATTCTTTTATTAGATAGGATTTTGAGCTAAATACACTACAAAAAATTTAAAACATAAAGTCCTATTCATATATTTTATTATTATTTTACCAACATCATGCTACACTTTGTGAATAATTTCTTTTTCATCTTCTATAATTTTCTCTGGATCTAAAAGAATAAAGAACTTTTGAACCCCTCCCCTTTAAAAATAAAAAAAATATATATCTTAGCAAAGATGAATTTGCTATATTTGAGGGCCCCAGGTGAAAGTCTACTCCATGTTAGCATGCACACAAAGAGTTCAATCCTTTGTATAAAACTCAGCCTTATCTTGAGAAAGCCTTTCTAGGAAATCAGTAGTAATCCCTTGCTTTTAGGTGATGATGAAGTACTCCATTTTCTTATTATTACTATTTTAACTACATAAAGGCTGGATTTAGAGATGGCCCCTGTTGTCCCAATATCTCAAATAAGAAGTCAGAAAAAGATAATAAAATAAAAAGCAAAAGAACAGGTTATTTTATACAAGCTGCCATAGAATCAACTAGGTTTACTCCACTATTCCTACCATTCATTACTCCACCTACATTTAATCTTTCAGAACTCAAGTCTGTTGAATCTCTGAAATGTTATTTTCACTTCTCGTTTATTTTTCTTCTTCAATAAATGCCAGAAGGGAATAATATTTTGATTAGTCAGAGTTCTCCTCTACCTTATTTAAGTTTCTGTATTAAAACTTGCTTTTGTCAATAGTATGCATATCTGATCTGGTCATTGATTTACAGAGCTATCCTCAAAATGTTCATGCTCCTTAGTCATCTTTTCTCTCTGAGCATAGAATGTTCTAATTGTGTTATACACATTCAAATTGTACATATAACATATGCATGTTCTAGTATCAGTTTTATACTTTAAATAATTATCCCTTTTACTAAGTATCTTAAAAAACATAACACTTCACATTTGTTTTGAGTGTTTGTTTCTTGCACTGACTATAAAAATGCTACTAGCATCTTTTCAATGAGTTGTCTTGATGCTATTCCTTTTCATGGAGAATAAAAGACTTCTGAGTTCCTCTGACATCATTCAGCACTGGACTCTATAGTCTCTAGGACACTCAGCATTACTAGTGTGTCCCCATGCTGACTTGTTTAAGAAATGCCAATGAGTCATCTCCATTTGCAATATCATTATTAGAGAAAGCAAAGCAACAACTGCAGACCCTTTTCATTTATTCATCACTCAGCCACTGAGAGACAGGCACCATGTTTGGTGTTTGATATGAACTTGCCTCAGATTCCTGTGAGGAGGAAGTGATTTCCTCAGTTACCCTCTCGGCTTTCAGAATTGGTTAAAAGTCAGAATTTTATCAGATTTTTCAGATGAAAAAATGTCATATATAATTTTGTGGCAGATATTGGTGTTTTCTTTTTCCATAGTCATATCCCTTTCTTCTTTCCTAGAGAAGGCAAATTTTTCTCAGGCATAGAATAGTATTGTTCTCCAAATAAAGGCCACCCAACTAGTGTTTAAAGAGATAATTATATTCTTTTTAAAGTATGTTTTTATTGATTTCAGATAGAGAAAGGAAGAGGGAGAGAGATAGAAACATTGATGAGAGAAAAACATTGATTAGCTGCCTCCTGCATGCCCCCTACTGGGAACTGAACCTACAACCCAGGCATGTGCCCTGACCTGGAATCAAACTGGTGACCTCCTGGTGCATGGGATAATGCTCAACCAACTAAGCCATGCCAGTGGGGCTAAACTGTTTTGTTCTTTAAGTCAGTCATGGGAACCCCATTTGTCTTTGCCAGCAAGCGATTTGTGAATTGGATAATGAAACAGTTTGGCCAAAAAGATAGCTGGAGAGTCTGCTGAAAGTCTGGCACATGAAAAGACTGACTTCTTTATTCATTTAAAAGTTGCTCTATGAAGACAGGATCCTTACAACTGTTACAGTAATCTTAAAACCTTAGGCAGTGTTATCACCAGCATAGCAAGTGATGGTGGAGCAGAATAGTGGAACAAACATCATAAGCTACTAAATCAACTATGAGACTGCCAAACTCCAGAGTTCTTATTGAGAGGACAATAAACGACTATTTCTTCAAGTACTTTTAAGTGGGCATTGTGTTACATATAGCTAACATATCTTAAATAATACATGTTACAACCACATTTCCCAGTGAAATAATCTAGTTCATTGCTTCTTCTCTGAAGTTTTTCTCAGCTCTAGCTGTATAACATTGAAAGACTGCTGTGTCATTCAATACTCATTTAAAAGCTGATCAGCAGGACCAGTGTTTATGATATTAGTGGGGAGCTGGGGTAATTTTTTGACTGGTTCCATGAAGCCTTTGTGCTTTTTGTATATATTGATGTCTAATAGAAAGAACAGTACACCAGAGGGGTCTTAAACTATTTTACATTCTATTTCAATGCACAGTCCTAGATTTAATTTATTTTTAGTACTGTCAAACACTTTAAAAATATTTATCTGAAAGATTGCTAATGTTTTAAACTTTATTTTTATTGTTGGTACTATTACAGATGGGCTCATTCCCCCATACCCTTGCTCATCTCCACCCAGCCCCCATCCTTCCTTCCCTCTGTCCACCACCACTCTGCGGTGTGTGTCTATGGGCTTTTCCACTAATCCCTTCACCTTTTTTCATCTTGTCCCCCACTCCCCCCACCTCTCCAGCAGCTTTCAGTCTTTTCTGTGTATCCATGACTCTATTTCTATTTTGTCTGTCAGTTTATTTTGCATATTAGATTCCACGTATAAATAAGGTCATATGGTATTTGTCTTTCTCTGACTGGCTTCTTTCATTTGGCATAATACTCTCCAGGTCCATCTATGCTGTCGTAAATGGCAACATTTTCTTCTTTTTTTAATGGCCATGAAGTATTCTATGGTGCAAATGCACCACAGCATTTTAATTTACTTGGGCTGTTTCCAGACCTTGGCTATTATGAATAGTACTACTATGAACATAGAGGTGCATATATTCTTTCAAATAGTGATTTGGGATTCTTAGGATATATTCCCAGAAGTGGGATCGCTGGGTCAAAAGAGTGTTCATTTTTAACTTTTTTTGAGGAAATTCCATACTGTTTTCTACTATGCTACACCAGGCTGAATTCCCACCAACAAAGCACTAGGGTTCCCTTTCCTCCACATTCTCAACAGTACCTATTGTTTTTGATTTGTTGATGGGAGCCAATCTGGCAAGTGTGAGGCGATACCTCATTGTTGTTTTAATTTGTATCTCTCTGATGACTAGTGACATTGTACATTTCTTCATATGTCTCTTGGCCATCTGCATGTCTACTTTGGAGAAGTGTCTATTCAATTTCTTTGCCCATTTTTTAATTGGATTGTTTGTTTTCTTGGTGTTGAGTTGTATAAGTTCTTTATTTTGAAAATTAACCTCTTATCAGATGTCTTATTGGCAATTACGTTCTCCCATACAGTGGGTTTCCTTGTCATTTTGTTGATAGTTTCTTATGTTGTGCAGATGCTTTTTATTTTGATGTAGTCCCATTAGTTTATTTTTTCCTTAGTTTCCCTTACCCAAGGAGATAATAATGGCAAAAATATTGTTATGAGAGATATCTGAGATTGTACTGCCTATGTTTTCTTCTAGTATTTTTATGGTTTCATGACTTACATTTAAAACTTTTATCTATTTTGAGTTTATTCTTGTGTATGGTGTAAGTTGGTGGTCTATCTAGTTTCATATTTTGACATGTACCGTCCAGTTTTCCCAATGCCACTTATTGAAGAGACTGTCTTTTCCTCATTGTATGCTCTTGCCTCCTTTGTCAAATATTAATTGATCATAAAAGCATGGATCAATTTCTAGGCTCTCTGTTCTATTCCATTGATCTGTATGCCAGTACCAAGCTGTTTTGATTACAATGGCTTTCTAGTATAGTTTGAAATCAGGTATTGTGATCCTTCTAACTTTGTTCTCCTTTCTCAAAATTGCTGAGGCTATTCGGGGTGGTTTCATATACACTTTTGAAATATGTTTTCTAGATGTATGAAATATGCTATTTGTATTTTAATAAAGGTTGTGTTGAATCTATAGATTGCTTTGGGTAGGATGGACAATTTAATGATGTTAATTCTTCCAATTCATGAACATGATATATGCTTCCAATTTGTATCTTCCTTAATTTTTTTTATTCAATGTCTTATAGTTTTTTTAAAGCATAGACCTCTATTACAGCTAATAGTAAAGCTCTTAAGTTCAAGTATAAGATTTTGTATAATTGAAGGAAATGAGTGTAAGTGCAACTTTATCTATCAACTGGGGAGATGTGAAAGCGAGATGTAAAGCAAGTCTACATTGTTCAGAAACATTAGAATGTGTCTTCCCTACCATGACGGTGCTTTTTATTTATTTTTTATAATCAATCAATCAATCAATAAATAAATAAATAAATAAAGATATATATTTTATTGTTGATAGTATTACAGACATCTCCTATTTTTCCTCCTTTGCTTGCTTCCTCCCAGCACCTATGCTCCTTGGGTCTTCATTACCTTATTGTCTGTGCCCATAGGATCTGTGTCCTATAGGTTTATAAAATATATTTTATTGATTTCAGAGAGGGGAAGAGAGAGAGAGAGAGAGAGAGAGAGAGAGAGAGAGAGAGAGAGAGAGAATCATTGATCAGCTGCCTCCTGCATGCCCCACATGGAATGGAGCCTGCAGCTGGGACATGTGCCCTGACTGGGAACTGAATCTCCTTATTCTTAGGTTGATGCTCAAGCATGGAGGCACGCCGCTGGGCCTACAGCGTTTTGATATGTGTGTTTTACCTCCAGGTTAAATTAACTTCTAGGCACATTATTTGTTGTTGTTGTTGCAATGATAAACAGTGTTGTTTACACTGTGTCTCTTTCTGATAGTTCATTATTTGTGTTTAAAAGTGCCACCAATTTCTGAATATGCAATTTTGCATCCTGCTACTTTGCTATATTCATTTGTTAAATCTAGCAGTTTTTTGGTGAAATTTTTGATATTTTCTATGTACATTATCATGTCATCTGCAAATATTGACATTTTTACTTCTTACTTTACAATTTAGATGCCTTTGATTTTTTCTTCTCTGATCACTGTGGCTCAGACTTCCAATTCAGTGTTGAATAAGAATAGTGAAAGTGGACATCCCTGTCTTGTTCCTGATCTTAAGGGAAATGCTTTTAATTTTTGGCTATTGTGTATGAGGTTTTTCATGTATATGGTTTTTATTATGTTGAGGAATGATCCCTTTATTCCCACTTCACTGAGAGATTTAATATATATTGGTGCTGGGTGTTATTCAATGCTTTTTCTGAATCTATTGATCTGATCATGATTTTTATCTTTTATTTTGTTTATGTGATGTATCACATTTATTGATTTGTGAGTATTTTACCAATTTTGCATCCCTGGGATAAATCTCACTTGGTCACAGTGTATAATATTTTTAATGTATTGCTGGATCCAGTTTGCTAATATTTTGTTGATATTCATTTTAGCATTTAAGTTTATCAGAGATATTGGCTCATAATTTTCTTTCTTTGTAGTGTCCTTCTCAGCTTTTGGAGTTAGGAAAATGCTGGCCTTGTAAAAAGAGCTTAGATATCTTCCTTTCTCTTTTAATTTTTTGGAATAGTTTGAAGAGGATAGGTGTTAGTTCTTTGAATGTTTGGTAAAACTTGCCTGTGGATCTATCCGGTCCAGGACATTTGTTTGCTGGGAGTTTTTTTCTGTTTTGTTTTTTATTGCTTCAATTTCATTCTTTGTAATTGATCTATCAGGTTTTTCTTATTCTTTTTTATTCAGTTTTGGTAGAATGTATGTTTCTAGGATTTTAACTATTTTTCATGGTTGTCCAATTTGTTGGCATATAGTTGTTCATAGTATTTTTCTTACAATCCTTTGTATTTCTGTGACGTCAGTTGTTACTTCTCCTCATTCATTTCTGATGTTATTTATTTTTGCCTTCTCTCTTTTTTTCTTGACGTGTCTGGTTAAAGGTTTGTCAATCTGGTTTATCTTTTCAAAGAACTACCTCTTGTTTTCATTAATCTTTTGTATTGTTTTTTAGTCTCTATGTTATTTATTTCTGCTCTGATCTTTATTTCCTCCCTTCTACTTACTCTGAGCTCTTTGGTTGTTCTTTTTCTAGTTCTTTTATGTATAATACTAGTGGCCTGATGCACAAAATTTGTGCAAAAGGGGGTGTCCCTCAGCCCGGCCTGCACCCTCTCCAATCTGGGACCCCTTGAAGAATGTCCTACTGCCGGTTTATAGGAATTAGGCCTAAACTATTGGTCGGACATCCCTCTCACAATCCAGGACTGCTCACTCCTAAACCGCTCACCTGCCTGCCTGATTGCCCTTAACCACCTGCCTGCTGCCCTGCTCACCCCCAACTTGCCCCCTGCTGGTCTGCTCACCCCAACTGTCCCCCCATCAGCCTGATCACCCCCAATGCCCCCCCACACACTGGCCTGATCACCCACAACTGCCCTGCCCTCTTGGTCTCTAACCACCTCTACCTTGGCACCACCACTATGGCTTTATCCAGAAGAACATCTGGAAGGTCTCCTGGAAGGTCTCCCAGTCTAATAAGCATATTAATCCTTTATTAGTATAGAGGCCTGAGGCTGGCTGGTTAGCCCTGAAGGATGTCCCAGATCAGGCTGGGGTTCCCTTGGGTGAACCTAGGTGAGGGCCCTGTGGTGGTTTGCAGGCTAACCACACCCCCATTGGAGTGAGGGTCCCAGCTAGGAGGGTGTGGCCAGCCTGGGTGAAGGGTTGAGGGCTGTTTTCAAGCTGGCCACACCACCATCAGTGTGCCCACTGAGGTGCCTGGCTAGCCTGGGTGAGGGGATGAGGGTTGTTTTCAGGCTGGCCACACCCCCAGGTCCCCAGTCCCCCCACCCTCTTGAGCAGCGGCCAGGGCTGGCGGGAAGCCTGGGTTGACCCAAGCCATTCCTTCAGCAGTGGCCAGGGTGGGTCAACCCAAGCCTCCTGGTCACTCCAGCTCCGTGGCTGCAGCCATCTTTGTTGAGTTATTTTGCATACTCACCCTAATTGGCCGGTGGGCATAGTGGAGGAACAGTTAACACTTTGTAATAGGGCATTTTCCCGCCAAATCGCGTGCTTCAGTGTGGTAATGTTCGAAACACTTTCCTTTGTGCAGGGTACATTACAAAACTTGCACATGTACCATGTTTCACTGCGTAGTTTATGAGCGGCACACACATGACAACGATGTAAAACATTTTTATTTTTGCCGGTTCCAACTAGAGGGTCCAATGTATGTTTCCTCATGTCCATTGACAGTCTCCCTGGTGGATCTGATTTTACTCATTTCCTGCAAAAAAATGGTTGCTTCCATTTCTTCCATTTCATTTAATTGTTCTTTAAAAATATGGAACACTTCATAAATTTTCATGTCATCCTTGCTCAGGGGCCAAACTAATCTCCTCTTTACTGGTCTAATTTTAGTATATGTACTGCTGAAGCAAGCACAAGATTGCTAATTTTTAATTTTTGAATGTCCTCATAATATAATTTATTGTGTGCTGCAACAGATGTATTATCACTATTATG
This sequence comes from Murina feae, assembly GCA_004026665.1. NCBI lineage: Eukaryota > Metazoa > Chordata > Mammalia > Chiroptera > Vespertilionidae > Murina > Murina feae. The sequence continues at coordinate 32,292 of PVJC01000933.1, read as the reverse complement.
TTTGTTTATATTTTCATTTATTACTCCACATACCTTTGAGGGAAATAATTGACATAATGAAAACAAACTTCAGTTAGAGAAAACATACAGAAACTTGTGAAATTATGTTTGTGTTTCTTAACTTTAAAATAGAAGAATGAAGGAAGGTTACTATTACATCAAGAAAATGAATTACTTTAGTTATAACATGTACTAGCAGAGTTTGAGCTTATATTTGTGAAAATGAGACAATAAACTATAATTAATTTATATTTAATGCATCATGTAAAGTTTTATCATTTCTTTTAAATAGTATCATTTTTATTGCATTATTATCTACTTAAAATTTAACTATGCTTTTTGGAGTTTTATTAAATTATCTCTAAGTTAGTATTGGTTCCTTAGTTATCCTAATTATGTTATTATGAGATAATTAAAACCTTTCATATGGACATTCAGCAAGGAATATTTCCATGTAGGGTATTAAATACAATCCTTAATATATGATATAAAACAAGCATTCATATACTCTACCTGTGTTTTTTTTCTTAGAAATATTGCTGACAAACAGGCTTATTGATACTGAATAATGACAACATGAATAGTTATGACCAAAGGATAGAGAGAAAGTATGAAGCCCAAATCACAGTTATGTACACATGATGGTTTGATAAAAATTGAGTAGAAAGATGTTTAGTAACTTTATACTAAAGTCAAAATGCTTACTTCATTTTATAGATGAGGGTGTAGACATTGCTTGTTACTGATGCACTGTGAACATTTCTAACGGAAATGTCAACAGATGTCAGTGCAGGCAAATAGTTGTGTGTACAGTGTGCATGTGTAGTTAGAGCATGATGATCTTGCTCCCTCTCCTCATTTTCCCCTTTCCTCTGAGTCAAATCCTTTTTGACTGACCATCGTAGAATCTGGAAGCATTCCAGCTGGGCGGGAGTTTATAACCCCAGTCTGCCTCTTCTACACCCCTTACACCTCCATCCAGGGAGAAGGAAACTGAAACACAGAAACCATAGGCTCCTCAATGATGTAGTAGCCATAGAGACCTTGGAACTTAATTTCAGTTCAGTACTCAGAAATGCACAGTCTTAGAGAAGCTCAACTCTTTAGGGTCCTGCATCCCATCTAAATGCCGCTTTGATATGTCTCCTTTGGAAAACTGCCTAAAAACAGGTTGTTCAAAACCTGAGACTAATCTCGGTCTTTGGATGTGAACTATAGGATTTTATCCTAAGACGCTAATCAGCATGGCATTACTGTTAGTCCAACAGATACACCAACTGGTACTGCCATGTGTACATATCTGTCAGGGGCCTCAAGACTGGAGGGGGCCTGCCTTTTATGACCTAGTGTTTGGGTATCTTCATCTGAATGCTTTGCCACGAATCCATTTTTATCTCAAATTAAACCCATCACGTTCCCTTCAATCTTATTTCTTCATTCAACAAATAAATTTGACTACTTCTTTGTTTAAGGTAGCATTCTAAAATAAAGGGATTGTCGCAGCAGTGGGTGAAACAAACTTCCTTCTCCCGAAGAGCTGACACAATTCATATTTAATATGATAAAAGGCAGCAATAAAGACTTTGCAAATGAAGCAAAACAAGTGTCTAGAGAGGTGGTGGGCTGGAAGACAAAATGGACTGGTTGGCCAGAGAAGCCTCTGTAATCTGACAGTTGATCAATGATCCCATGTGGGTGGCAACATGTGTTATTTTACCTTGTATCTTGTTTTATTCATTCATGAAATACTTTTCATGGCCCTCTGCTGTGGAGCATGCTGCCTGGTATTATACCTGAATGAAGCAGACTCAAATTGTTGCTTTCATGGGCTTAAGAGATGTGAGTATGTAGTAATAACTAAAACAAGGCAGGAGGTGGTAAATGTAGAAAAGGTATATAGACAAAGTGCAAGTGAATTCAGAAGATGGAATAAAATGAGGAGAATGCTCCTTTGTATTAATGTTGTCTTGCCGGCCACATACGTAATAAGAAGGTGGTGATGATACATTTTTCTTCTTTGTATCTCAACCTCCTTACACAGTGCTTTTCCTGTTTGCCTCTTTTTTTTTTTATTATAGAAGTTTGTTGTAGATGATGACTGTTGTTCTCTGAATATTGTTTCTCATTTAGTGACTGCTACCCTTTAAATTCTTCTTGTAGGAGATATTCATGCACACGTAAATGAATCATATCTAAAACAAAATGCATCTTTCTTTTAAATTCTCTTATCTATATTTAGCCAAATTTAAAACATCTCAGACATCTTCCTCTGTCTTGATCTACCAGTATCCTCATTATGAGGAACCTAGAGGCCCAGTGCACAAATTCGTGCATGGGTGGGGTCCCTCGGGGTGGCATGTGGGGATTGGGCTGAAACCCTGCAGCTCCTACCTGCCACTCCTGCTCATCCCAGCCCCACTGTGCCTGATGCAGGCTTGTGCCCAGTCAGTCCTGATTGGGAGAGGCTTGTGCCACTGCTGCAGTGCTCACCAGCTGTGAGCCCTGCATCTAGTGTCCTCTCAAGGGGAGTGGCCTGCAGGATGAGGCTGAAATCGGCTCTCCGACATCCCTGAAGGGGTCTCAGATTGTGAGAGGGTGCAGGCCAGGCTGAGGGACCTCACCAGTGCATGATTGGATTAGGAAGGGACCATGGGAGGGCTCCAGGGCGTGTCCAGCCCCATCTCTCCCAGTCCCAATAGAGATCAGCCGGCTGGGGAGAGACAGCGGGAGGGCACTAGGGCATGTCCAGCCCATCTCGTTCAGTCTGGATCAGGCAGACCCCAACAGCAAGCTAATCTACCAGTCAGAGCATCTGCCTCCTGGTGGTCAGTGTATATCATAGCGACTTGTTGACTAGTTGACTGTCTGTGCCCTGGTGGTCAGTGCATGTCATTGAGAGGAATTGAGTGGCCTTAGCATATCATTAGCATATTATACTTTGATTGTTTGAACAGTTAACTACTCACCAGATGACCGGACACTTAGCATATTAGGCTATTATTATATAGGATGACTCTAGGTGGTCAGGTTATCTACATATGTACTAGAGGCATAAGATCATTACATGTTTAAGTGAGCAAATCTCTCGCTATAAAATCCTAATATGTAAATAGACCAAATGGCGGAACAACTGAACAACTGGTTGTTATGACATGTGCTGACCACCAGGGATCATGAGCAGAACATGGTGGGTGTCAGCAGCAGTTAGCAGAGTGCGAGTGTGGAACATTGCGGGCATTGGCTGCAGCAGCATGGTGGAGTAGGTGAGCGAGGCCTCTGGACCAAGGTGGAGCACTGGTCGCTGTTATGGGGGTGAGCCTCTGGTGGTTACTGAAAATTCTTTGCTCCCATGCACTGCAGTACCACCTGACACATGCACCCACTGCTGGTGCCGGTCCTGATCACTCAGGGCTTCTCCATCTCTCCTGGTCCTAAGGGGTGATTGGGGCCAGCAGCCACCTCTTGCACCTGCTGTCGGCAATGGCCCCACTTGAACCCACTGACAGCATGGAGTGATTGGGGCCAATGCCATCAGTGCGCGGGAGCAGTGGTGGTGGGAGTGGGGTTGCTGGCAGAAAGGGCGCGGGGGCCGTGATGAGAGGGGCACAGAGGATGGGCAGAGACCTGCCCCTGTGCCCACCACAGCCTCACGGCCCACAGTTCCTTTCAAGGTGCACGAATTAGTGGACTGAGCCCCTAGAGAATAAATAAGACCCCTTTCAGGGTACTGAATTTAGCATTGTTTGAATCATTGCTTAGATGGGCTTTTCTTGGCTAAAGGGAGGAGAGAAATGAAGATAATTTTAAGTCTAAAAAAAAAAAGCTTTTAAAAGGTTTGTGCAACTTGAACTCCATGGTTATTCTTGCTTTTTCTTTCTTTATTTTTTAAAATCTTTATTTTTGAAAGTATTACATATGTCTGCCTTCTCCCCCATTGACCTATAGGGCTTGGTTAGATAGCTATTTTCTTAAAGCAGGTAAAAAATAATAAACAGAAAATAATTATGTACATTAAATATTCTGTCTACAAATTTAAATACATGCAAGATTGTCTTCTTTTGTGATCTCTTTCAAATCTCAAGTGTCTATTTTTTAAAAGAAATCATTTCAGTTCCTCTTTCAGTCAAAATATTAAATAATTTTAATTTTCTAAGGAAAAAGCCCCCAAAGCCACATAGAAGTTTTTAATCCTGACCAAATATAAGCTGAATTCTTCAAAATGCCTGCCTCTAAGGTAAACAGAATCCATTAAAAAGTAGTTATTAAGCCCCGTGAGCAGAAAACAATATTAGATGTCTAAAAATGATAGCTTGGGGGCAATGAGACTCGTTGGAAGTGGAGCACAGCACAGGAACAGAAATGGGAGAGGGATCATTTAGTATCAAAAAAAGATTATGATGAAAAATATAACTAATTAGCATTTTCATTGTTTCTTTCAATAAGAAATCTCAAAATACTTTATGGGACAACTAGGGTGATAAAATAAGCCTCAGGGTAGGCTACCAGATGGAATAATATATACAGGATGAAAATATAGAAATATGGAAAGACCACTGTTTATGTAAGCTCTGTAACTGCCTCATCATGTTGTCTGTGTATATTTCCCACCACATTTAGTAATTTGGAAGGGCTTAATGCTTCACAACAATAGAAAATTTTCAGAAAGAATTAGTACCTAACAAATGTAACTCTAAACTCAAGTACAACTGGAACAAGTTTCCAAAGTTTTATGTTTGAAATAAAGCAAGCACACATTAACACATAACACATAGCACACACACACACATACACACACACACCAAAACACTGGACTTTATATTCATAATAAGCAGCCCAGTGAATAAAATTTGTGCACTGCAGCAGGGGAAGGGGGATGTCCCTCAGCCCAGCCTATACCCTTTTCAATCTGGGAACACTCGGGGGATGGCCGACTGGCTGTTTAGGCTGGAAACCAGCAGTAGGACATCCCTCTCACAATCCAGGACTGCTGGCTCCCAACCACTCACCTGTCTGCCTGCCAGCTTGATCACCCCCTAACCACTCCCCTTGCCATCCTGATTGTCGCCTAACTGTTCCTCTGCTGGCTTGATTGCCCCCAACTGCCCTCCCCTGCAGGCCTGGTTACCCCCAACTGCCCTATTCTGCCAGCCTGGTTGCCCCCAAATGCCTTCTCCTGATGGCCTGGTCACCCCTAATTGCCTTCCCTTGCTGGCCTGGTAGCCCCTAACTGACCTCCTCTGCTTACCTGATTGCCCACAACTGCCTTCTCCTGCTGGCCATCTTGTGGTGGCCATCTTGTGACCACATGGGGGCAGCCATCTTGTGTGAGGGCATGGTGGTCAATTTGCATATTACCTCTTTATTATATAGCATATACCTTGTGACGGACTATATATATAGAGAGAGGAAACTAAAATATAAAAGATACACATACATGTATATGTATATTTACATATATGCAAACATATGTGATATTATACATGGTATAAAAGTTCTAGGGAATTAAAACATATGCATATCTTTGTAGTATTAAGTCCTGTACCACCAAATGCAACAGGGGTTTGGAAATGCACTGTACTTCCTTAGCTACTATTATAAATGTAAGTGATATTCTTCTAAGGTCAGATTCCCCTAACCATATTATAGTTAATATTCAAGAATCATAATGAAGTTTAAATGTAACCCATGCTCATACCACAGGGCATGTGTTCTGTTCAGATAAGGCTCATTTTCAATAAATGAAGGGAAGGATCAGCCTTAGTTACAGTTCATTAAAGCCATCTATTGCACTGACAATTCAACAAAAATGGCTCACAAATTAACGATTCTATTTCCCATTAAAAAAATTCCAATGTCATTTTTATATTGTTAATAATTCTCTATTTCTAATAAATATATAGATAGAACACTGATCAAACTATATGGACTATTCATTAATTTATTAAGCCTAAAATAACACCGATATACATATTCTTACTGACCTAGAAATAAGCTTGAATATCCTTTAAAAACACAAACCTACATTAATCAACTTATAAATTAAAGAACTCATTCATATTACACTTTTCCCCCCATAGAAGCTAGTGTTTAAAGTATTTTAGCATTTTGAAAGCAAAAAACGAAAGTAGTACTAACATCATATATAATCACTGGAGATGACATCCAAAAACTGACAGACCTCATTTAATTTATGCTTCTGGTGTCTCTGGGAGCTGGGATTCCTATATTCTATCTTCTGTATATGCACATTCCTGTTATTTAAAGTTTAATTTAGATCTGTTTTAAATATCTTACAAGTTCCTACCACCAAGGATAGATGGTCATACAAACTTGACTGCACATCAACCTCTGTCCTTTGCTACCAAGACAAGCTGGATAGAGAGTTTTGGAACTCAAAAGTGATGAAAATGTCAAATTACTATATTTACACCTGAAACTAATATATAACTATTATAATATTATATAGCAATTGTCCTAAAAGTTTTGAAGAGTGAGCTGTCACACCTCATTTTCCTCATTCTTTCTTGGATAGGATCTGTTTCTTGACTTACTCGTTCCTGGAACTGATTCATTCTCAGGTGAATGGCTACCCACAGACCTTATGATGCCAGTCATGTAAATATTTCCATTTATTTACAGATGACCTCTTTGTAGCACTGTCTCTATTGCCACTAAATATTGATTTAAAAAAACACACAAAAGCACACAACAATTCGTTGAGGAATAAGCAAAGTGGTACGAGAGAACAGGATCACCTTTCAGGCAGTTCTCACTCCTGACATCTGACTGAGATGGAAATAGGTGTGTGGAAGGTGGAAAGTCTCTCCAATTCATGCTTATACATGTCCCAGAGAATCAGATTTATTATGTGCACATAAGCCTACGTCCACCACAGAGAAATAATTGAAAATCAATAGTGAATCAAAATAGTGAATCAAATAGTCAATCAAGACCCAAGGGATTAGCAACTTTCAGTTGTCTGAACAAAGTTGAACAATTTGTACTGATTGTAAATAAAGATAAGCGAAAAAGTTGTGATTTGATGAAAGACTTGTAAGAAAAGAGATAGGGGACAAGGTTAGATTTTAAAAAAAAGTTACAGGTAGAGAAAGTTTTTTGTTTTTTTTTTTTAAAAAAGCTTCTAATCAAGAATGGGGAAATAACTGTGGTGTTAAGCCAGAGAGAGAAAATACTACAGGTAACTCTTTAACCTAAAAAGACATTATTTATTTTTACATGGAAGACATACTTATTGTAAATCAGTTTTATTATCAAGTCATGCTCTACTATTTTACTTTCCTGAGAGAAGAAGAACTTTCCCTTCACATAGATACCCCTAGTGGTATATAAGAAAAGTGAAGTAATATTAAATTTGAGGGCCTTAGGCCTTGTGGGCACATGGTGGTTGACCATGAAGCTAGAAATTTATGCAACTGCTGAACTAGGAAAGATATGCCAATAAACCTTTAGGATGCAGTTGCATTTTTTAATAGGAGTAGAAAAATGTAACAACTTGAGGGATCAGGTTGTTTATCTGAAAATTTTTATCTAAGAAAATTCTCAGACATATAGACTATAACTGGCTCTATTAATGGCTTTCCCTCAGGAAATTCTTAAGAAAATTTAATGTATCTAAACCTGCATTCATATCTTCATCTCTTAATTTATTCTTCCATTAACTTACATTGATAGAACTCATATGAGAGCCTCAGGATGCAACTACAAAGTTTTCAAAGACTTAAATCCAGTACCTTAGGTTCACTGGTAAAGGTCTATTATGATAATAACATACATGAAATATACTAATATACATAAAACACCTTTGGATTTCATTAGAGGGGCACCTATATGAGGCTGGCCTGTGGCAGGTCAGATAAGTAAGGCTCTTTATTGTGTTAGCTGCGTTGACTTTGGAGAGATAAATTAGAGGTAGGCAGGTAAAGAAGGGAAGGTTGCTGGAATGTATGGAGGAAAATGAATAGAAACATTCAAAACTACTCAGGATGCCTGAGTGATATTGGAGAAAGACATCAATGAAATTCAAGAGATTTATTTGTAATTTGTGACTTCTATAGAATTCCACTTTTGGGCAATATGTGATTATTTGGACCTCAGTTTTACACAGTGAGATAATCAGGATAGACCATCTTTCTTAATTTCTTCTAGGAAATAAAGAAAGATGAGTAACTGTTTATCAAATGCTATTTATTTGGTTCTGCTAAGATCTATTTTGAAAGTCTTAATATTTTATAATTATTATGGCACCTCTAAAAGGAAAGAAGTTTACGAATCCTTTTCTACACTGAACTAGGAAGAATCACCGCTACAGGTCTTCTCTGAGAACTATTTAGAAAGGAGATCATCTATAAAACACTTTGAAAAGGCACTGATCACATTTGCGACTGGCCCTGAATAACGAAGGAAGATGCCAATGTACTGAAAGATACGAAGGAAATGATCTGCTAGCTCTATCATCATAAATATCAATGAGCACTGTAATTTTAATGTTGCTGAAATTGGCACTAGAGCATTATTGATTTTCTGTATCACCTAATGCTTTCCTGCAAATATCTTTTATAAAAGTACAGTGTATGTCTTCTTAAGAATCTTTTCCTGAGCTGTATACCATCAAATCCCGGAGAGCACTATTCATTCAGCATTAAGTTAATGCCATCAAACATATTGTGACTAAAATTTTGTTAGATTGGAACTAATATCCTGAAACGGATACAATGTAATTGTACTCTTCATCCCAACCAGCCACCTTGATTGGTTTATGTTAAACATTTAAAACATCAAAAATGCTTTCTAAAAGGACTATTAGAATGTATTCAATTTTTTTTGGTCATTTTTAATGCAAAGGTAATTATTTTTAAAGTATATTATTGTAACAACTCTTGGTTTTCAGGCAGCCCTTCCTCGAACCCTGCCCTCCACAGGTGCTTTTCATTGGGGGCAAAATAGATATTCTCAGGACATGACCGGTGTGGAACGTGTGCTGATACTGTGTAATTCCCAGCTGCCATACTTCTGGGCATAGAAGAATGACTGCATCACACAGTTAGAAAGATAGAAGATAGGAGATAATTACCAGAATTTATGTTACCATTGATGTGTGAACATTTTCCAGGAAGAAAATGCATTCATTTTTAGAACATAGGCACACTGGTTCGATGCACAACTCGGTCCCATAAAAATTTGTTCTTAACACAGTCTCTACCCTAGTAAGCCATCATCTGAGAGTGCTTCAGTGAGTTTTGATTTTATTTTGAGGATTTGAGACACATTCCAAAGCCCCTGTTCTTCCTTCGCGTCAGTCAGGCACAGTAATAAACGTTTTAGTTACTGAGATATTTTAAGGCATTTTCTTCCTAGTTCTATTTGGGGCTGTCATACAATAAGTTTACTTTGGCATTGCGTTTCATCTTTACCTTCTCACACCCAAGAAAAGGATTTGTGTTTTTGTGAAGGACAGCAGCTGAGGTCAAAGTGGGGTGACATGCCTGGCCCAGCTGTCTCTTTGTCCTCTTTTTATTTCTTTTCCTTTTTTTCTGAAGTTCAATAATAAGGTGAGTTTGGGCAGATTCATGTCTGCTGAATAAAGATAGAAACTGGATTACCGAAAGAAGGTCAGATATATTTAGTTGAAGAACTCTAATGTTTTAGATAAAATGAGCATCCTTAGGTATTACCTATGCTCTCTTATTTTTCTTAGAGACCACTCTTAGAAACTGCATATGGGGGGGAGGCCCGTTAACCTCACCCAGTGCGGTGTTTCTTAGCTTCTTATTACACGCATGCATTAATCTGACCCAGGACGCTGCTTCTTAGATTTTTATATACATACAGTTCAGAGTTCACAGTTTTCTTCTTTCTCAGTTCAGTAATTAACTGGAAATGCAACTAAGAGAGAACACGTTACTTCGAGCCTGGATCCAAGCATGGCTGCCTGGATTCTCAGACCACTGTAAAGCTGCAGGCAAATCACTTCTTATGCATGTGCACCCGCACTTTTCTGGGGAAGGCCACAGCTTTTACTAGAATCTTAGATATCCCCCAAGGTTAAGAATTTTTGTAAATGGATCACATTGCTCTAACTAGCAGCCATACTAAGTTTTTCTTATCAAATTTAAAATGAAAAATCAAAGTCTATGTTTCTTGCAACAGAGTCTTGTTCTACTAGAGGACAAAGGGATGGAGCTTAAAATTAGTCTGCTACTCTATGCCTAAGTCATAGGTTTGTCGATTGAAGCCAGCTTGCAATAGATTTTCTCCTCTGGAGTCTTTTGCAGGACCTAATAGTTCTCTTTCTCTATTTCTTTGTCTCTTCTTCCCTCTCCTCCCATTTTTTCTCCAGTTGTTCTTTGTCTCTCCCTGTGTAGCTAAAAAATGAATTAAAAATTGAGATCTATTGAATACACTTGGCTCTAAAATTTCTTTACTGTCCATGCCCTAAGTATTGATTCCCGCCCCCCCCCCTTGAATTACCTAGAGCAGCAGTTCTCAACCTGTGGGTCGTGACCCCTTTGGGGGTCGAACGACCCTTTCACAGGGGTCTCCTAAATACATTATGTATATCAGATATTTAGATTACAATTCATAACAGTAGTAACATTACAGTTATGAAGTAGCAATGAAAATAATTTTATGGTTGGGGGTCACCACAACATGAAGAACTGTATTAAAGGGTCATGGTATTAGGAAGGTTGAGAACCACTGACCTAGAAACCTACAAATAAGTGATAAGTAGAAAGAGACTGACTGAGGCATTGTCTTTTAAGGGAATTTTTTTTTAAATATAGTTTATTGATTTTTTTTTTTACAGAGAAGCAGGAAGAGGGATAGAGAGTCAGAAACATCAATGAGAGCGAAGCATTGATCAGCTGCCTCCTGTATACCTCCCACTGGGGATGTGCCCACAACCCAGGTACATGCCCTTGACTGGAATTGAACCTAGGACCTTTCAGTCTGCAGGCCAATGCTCTATCCACTGAGCCAAACCAGTTAGGGCTTGTGGCCCTGTTTTATCAGAACTGTACTATTCTCACATATACTAGACTGTATATTAAGTAAAATAACCACATCTTTTATCTTAGTATTTTTAGAAATTGGTTGAGTACCTGACACATAGTAGGTATTTCAAACTGGCCAACTACATATTTTAATCCTATGGGGCAGGAATTCACTTTTTCCCCCTCGCTGATCTGATTTTGGTCTTTCTGTTCATTACTGATTTTCAGTGTCATGGTTCACAATGTGTATAAATAAAAATATATATATATATATATATATATATATATATATATATATATATATATGAATTGTCCCTCCAACCTCCCAAACTGGCATACTTAAAATTACATCTAATAATTTACCAGATTGATCCAATATTAAAAATATTTCATGATATAATGCTGGACTGGCATTATGCACTCAGATGTGAATAATTGTCAAACCTGTTAGACCTCTTAAAATATTTTTTTTCAAATTTCTGAGAAATTTGAAAACATTTTTGAGTATATTGTTATACTTAACAATAGTTTCTTAATAATTTTGTCCTCCCCTCCAGTATTACTCTCTGCCTAATAAAAAAATTTATTTGCTTAATCAAGAACTTAGCATTAAGCCTTAGCCAGTTTTGCTCAGTGGATAGAGCATCGGCCTGCAGACTGAAAGGTCCCAGGTTTGATTCTGGTCAAGGGCATGTACCTTGGTTGTGGGCACATCCCCAGTGGGAGGTGTGCAGGAGGCAGCTGATCAATGTTTCTCTTTCATCAATGCTTTTAACTCTCTATCCATCTCCTTTCTTCTCTATAAAATACCAATAAAATATATTTTTTAAAAAGAACTTAATATTCAGTGTATTCAGTGATGCAAAAATATGGACCATATATGAAATACTATTTGTAAATACTAATGGAACAATTGCAGATTTATCTTGACTGGGTGTACATGCTTATGGATGACTTTCCCATTTGTTATTTGAATAATTGTGGTTATAAAATAAAAGACACAACCAGAGAAAGACTCAATCTAGTTTGATCATTGCAGAACTACTTGAAGAAAAAGAGATGGGTTGTGTGAGTCAATTATTGTAAAAAGAATGGAGAGTAAATGACTCCAAGTGATTTCTCTTAGATTAGTAAAAGCAGCACGAAAAACCTCCCAATTCCCCTTTTTTCCTCCTTTAACTAATTTTATGCTGGTTTTATTGCCAAGTGCACCTTTTCTCCACGCCCTGCAGGAATAAAAGCTGTTGACTATATTTGGAAGAAAAGAAAGGACTTGAATCTATTTGTATGCTATACAGACATGCAACTCAATAAAACAAAACTTAAATTGAGTTAATGAAGTATTAACCCAATGTAATATAATAAAAAGGGCATTGATATCTCAAGTAAAGTTGTACATGTAAAACAAATTGAACTTGGATCTTGGTTAGGAGAGAGGTAGAGATGGTGCATTCAACTTCCATGTCTGTTTTTAAAATTTAGAACACAGAAAGACAAAAATAATTATCAATTTGTCAACTAACCAACTCATAAAACCAGATTATTTTAGCAATTGTGCAATAGTTTGTTTTACTGGGATGATACACAAAGGTTATTTTTTCAACTTCATTACCCACTTAAATATCCACTTGTTTGCACTATAACCTGAGTGACAAAAAATAATTAGGTTTGTGAGCTGGAGTATCATTGCAATCCACACAAAACTCAACTTTTCTGAAAAGATTATCAGCATTTTGGGTCTCTGGGTTTTAAAATCTGTCTAATTAAAACATGATTTCATGGATTTGTAAAATAAAAGCAATACCAATCCAGAACAGACTTTAATTAAATATGATATAAAATTCTCCAATGATAGACAGCCTTCTATATTTTCATGGGATGAGGAGCGTGACTCTAAGATGCTGAATTGGTAAATATGCTGCTACTATTTGGTTTGAGAGTTTTGGCAGGGTGTACGTACTTCAAATATCTCTCCTACAAAGTTCCCTGGCTTAGCATAATTACTGCATCATTAGTGTGATAGCTAAGGCAATGGAAAAGTCATAGATGAAACTTGAAATCAAAGCTTTAAAGCTAGACGTAAACTACAAGTTTTCTTACCAACATAACTATCCTTGCCTCATGGTGACTGCACTTTTACTTGAAAACCTACAATAGCAAGAAACTTAGTATCTTAAAATACAGGTGGCTCTATTCTTGGCTGGTGTTAATTAGATAATTATTACCTTTTAAGCATTGATGCTAAATATGCATTTCTTGAAGCTTATTTATAACTTTGCTTCATTTTCTCTCTTTTCTATGGTAAGAAAAATCAACCAACCAAACAACCTCAAAAAAAAACACACAACAAAAAACAATCCAACCAACCAACCAAACAACAACAACAAAAAACACCCTAAAACACTAACGCAGACAATAGAAATAGCCTAAAATTCTCTACCTAGGAACCAAAATGTGTGTGGTACATGTTCACATGTGGATGTGTATGCTTGCATGTAGGTGCTAATATTGGAAAGAAGTTTAGTATTGAAACCACTCTAGGTCAACAAAGGTCATGGAGACTAACTCCCATGCCTGCACTTCCATTCTATGCAAATACTCTTGAACTATAATTGGATCAGTGAGCACAAAAGCTGTAAAGTGCACTGGAAGCTTTCATGGTAGATAATGGGGAGGAAATGAATTGCTGGCTTTTGAAAGATTGGGAAGAAACTGCATCTGAAGGTCATGACATGTTGCAAAGTTTGTGTTTTCACAACAACCTCCTTCCTGGCCACATTAGTTTGGCATTTTATGCACAATGTAGTGCCAAGAGACACATGTCATGTTACAGAGAGATAAACATATACGTATAATCATACATATGTATGTAAAACACACTGTTATGAGCAGAGAGAAAAGTGGACATCCCTCGAGGGGTCTCAGACTGCGAGAGGGCACAGATGATGTAGAGGGACCCCCCAAGTGCACAAATTTTTGTGCACCAGGCCTCTAGTCTATAATAATGGCAATGGTTTATGTTTTATAACAAACTAGGGGCCTGGTGCACAAAAATTTGTGCACTCGGGGGTGTTCCTCAGCCCGGCTTGTGCCCTCTCGCAGTCTGGGACTCCTCTGGGGATGTCCACCTGTTGGTGTGCCTGGCCAGCCTGGGTGAAGGGCTTATGGCTGTTTGAAGGCTGGCCAAGCCCCCAGTGTGGACCCTCACCCCATTAGGGTGTGGCAAGCCCGGGTGACGTGCTGAGGGCCGTTTTCAGGCTGCCCACAGCCCCTTCAGGTTTTGGGTCCCTAATGGGGTGCCTGGGCAGCCTGGGTGAGGAGCTGAGGGCCTTTTTCAAGCTGCCCACAGTCCCTTCAGGGTTCGAGTCCCTACTGAGGTACCTGGCCAGCCTGGGTGAGGGGCTGAGGGCAGTTTTCAGGTTTTCAGGCTGCCCACAGCTCCCATTGACCCTAGGTCCCAGGGAGGCTGGCTGGAATCAGGTTTCTGGGGTTTCTTTATCTTCTATAATTGAAACACTGTTGCTTTGAGCTGAGGCCTAGGCAGGTAAGGAAGCCTCCTGTTTGTCTCAGCTCTGTGACTTCTATAATTGAAACATTATTACCATGAGCAGAGGCTCAGCCAGCCTAGGCAAGCAGTTGCAACAGAAGCCTGCTGTTTACTCTAGCTCCGTGGCTGCTGACCGCCATCTTGGTTGGGTTAATTTGCATACAGCTGCTCTGATTGGCTGGTGGGAGTAGCTTAGGTGTCCCAGAGAGACAGTTAACTTCCATATTACTCTTTTATTAGATTATTTTAGGGCTAAACAAACAATGTAAAATCCAACCAACTGGGAAGAATAAGAGATCATGATATATAGGGGAAAAAATGATCTATTCTTAATTAAAGATTCCTTTTCAAATTTACTTTTGGTATATTTTAGGAATGGACATTTTTCTTGATTTAAAAGCTTTCTCCAGATAACTGGTCATTATTTTTCTTTGGGAAATTAAAAAAGAATGTATGCATTTTAATTAGAAGACTGTACAATGGTCGCTGTTTTTTAATATATATATATATATATATATATATATATATATATATATATTGATTTTAGAGAGAGAGAACAGGAGAAATATAGATATAAATATTGATGAGAAATATTGATCAGCTGCCTCCTGCACAGCCCTTACTAGGGATTGAGCCCAAAACCCAGGCATGTGCCCTGCTGGGGAATCAATATGATAACATTTTGGTTCATGGGTCAATGCTCAACCACTGCACAACAATGGCTGGATCACTGCTTTGATTAGAAGACAGGACTGAGGAGAATTACAACTCACCAATGACCAAGTTTTAAAAAAAAATTAGAATCTTAATATCAAAATTAAAGGCACCATTCTGCCACACATATGTGTTGTGGTAGGAGGATATAGATCTATAATAAATTATGTTCCTTGTAACATAGCAAGATGACTCTCCCTAACATCTCACCCAAATAAAACCTACAGTCTCTGGTGTGTGTGTGTGTGTGTGTGTGTGTGTGTGTGTGTGTGTGTGTGTGTGTGTGAGAGATAATATTTCCCTCTGATCTCTGAAGTAATAGAAAATTCAAAAGTACTCCTTGCTAACTCTGCCTTGTGGAAATTAGTTTTCTGTTTAAATATAAATGACTCACTGGACTGACATATAAGGACAATTGCAAATTTACTTACCATTTTCTCCTTAGGGTATGCAATCAACTGTACAACATCTTAATCAAGGAAAAGTTTTGCAATTGCCACTTAAATGTATGAGACAACCATGCACTGGCCAGTTATTTCCCACTATTGTATATACTTAACTTAAATGCCACATAATTTTATGCACAAATACTTCTTTGCAGGTGGTGTCTTTGATTTTATTACCATGCTTGTTGGGTCAAGAATTCTGATCATGGAACCCACATGGTTGTCATCTATAGCAGTAGTTGTGACTCAGAGTCAAGATTAGTAGAGTTTTAAAGAGGGCGCTGGTCCTGTCAGCTCTTTTACCTGATTAAGTGTTGGCTAGATCCACCCATCTTGGAGGTACAGCCCAGAGATAGATCACCTACATACCTTTGCATAGATGAGACATGCATGGCCAGAGGAATATTGTGAAGTTTCTCAAGTTTGAATTATCTTTCTTTACCCCATTTCCCTCCAAATGGTGGGATATTTATTTCTTTTCTCTGTCTGCCATCTAGCTCAGAATTTTAGGCACCTGGAGTGAATTCCATTTCTGTGCATATCTGGTCCAGTAAAAATATCTACTCTTGTCACATGGCTATTTCTCTTACATGACAAACTCCCAGAAAATGAAATCACCACCCCCCTTATTCCGTGCAAGCTCTGTTGAAGAGCTATTTCCCACTGTCTTTTTGGCAAAAAAAAATTTTCTTGGGATGTGAGTTTGCTGCCTTTGCATGTGCGGCCCAGAGGCCTCGTACAGTCTCAGCTGGCTAAGTCCCTTGGAAAGGGAAATAGCTAACATATTATGTTTTATGATGAGGCTGCCGGATTGTTTTTCTCCTACATATACCTCCTAGTTGTCCTGCACCAGGGACTCCCTAGGATGAATGGAGAGATAAATGAGGTGTTATGGGGAATCATAATTTTGCATGAAGTGAAAGGATAAAAGAAAAGTGAAAAAGATTCAAGCTAACCACAGGATAAGTCATATTAATTATTCTGCCTATGACACGACTCCACAAGTAGAAATGAAATTTATGAAAAGAGAGCCATAAAATGGATACACCTCATAGATAAATAGCACTTGAATGCTACACTTCACAGTTTTTACACATTGTGTAAAATGACTTCATTATTCATGACCTTATTAAAACACGTTAGAGATACACTTGGATGTGAATTCTAAATGCTTAATCTCAGTATGCTCTGTGTATTTAAACATTTCATAAAAGATTCATTTCTACCATTTCAGATTCAGACATTTGCTTTATAGTGACAAATTACGGGAAAAAATAGTTTTCTATGGTTCATTTGGTAAAATACCTAGTCCACAGTAATGCAAGAGACAATGATGTGTATAACCTAAAAAGCACAAATACACACTTGCCTCCAGAATATATCCTTACATGTTTTCTGCATGTTCATCTTCTCAATTTTGCTTGGCTTAGAATACTAATAAAATTTATATTTATAAATATACTCCAATTGATTGCCAGGAAAGCCAGACTAGCCATGGATCTACTTTCTAGTATGAATCTACATTTAATACTTAATACATTTTATAGGTAATCTGTAAGAGTTGATAGAATATTAGTTGTTCTCCCTTTTTGTTAAAATACTTCTACAAAAGTATGAACTAAATATAGTTTTTAAACAAATGGAAAACCAGGAAAGTTTGTGGTTTGAGTAGGTGCCATCAAGAATTGCTCTATACAGTTAGATGAATTAGATTAAATATACACAGATATAGATTTATAGATAAACAATCTATATTGTAGGCGAATGATACTGTGTATGTTTTAGGCATTTTGTAACTAGGATGTAGATCATTATTCACAACCAAGGAGTAAATTTTCCCTCCCCATCTTCTCTTTTCCAAACCCCCATTTGTCTTGTTTTTAATAGTGTGGTTAAAAAGAAACATAAAATTTACCACCTTAATTGTACAGTTCAGTAGTGATCTCTCTATTATTTAAATGTACTTTCACAAATGTCAATGAGAAAGATAGTAGATCATGAAAAATCTAGAATGTAGTATTAAATTGACTTTGTTTATATACACTTTCTAGGAATAATTGAACACAAGAGTTTACTGGAAATTTCAATGCCCCTTGAAGAAATATGCTTTTGCTATTAATACATTCACCTTAAAATATTGTATATAAACATTTTTTCCATAGACTAGAGTTGTATTTCTTTAAGATGTGCCTATATCAGCATTGTTTCCCTTGTATGATGAAAGGAGTAATCACTACAGTGTAATATTTATTTCTTTTTTTCTGTGGAGTAATTTGGAATGCAACCCTGAATAAGTAATGATATATAAATTACTGCTGGTGTCCCAAGGATCCAGTAGCTTATACATTCTTTTCAAATGTTTTTTTCTGTGATCATTATGCCTCATTTATGCTATCAAATATAGGATTCATCCCTTTTTTATAGCTGACTCTGCTTGTTTTGGAGTAAAGTAATTGAAGTTTATTGAGAAAGAGTAATTTAAAGAATTGAAAAAATATTCTCGCTCTAGATAAAATGTAATCTTTCCTCTACACAAATATAAAAATGAATTAACATGTATAACTCTTGTGAATTTGCATAAATACTTTCTACCATGACAATTATCATAAATATGGTTAGGAAGATATTCTGGGTTTTAGATATTTCTTTTGTTAACTCATTTAATGCATTTTGAATCCATAATACAGGCACATAATGTCATGTTCAAAAAGAATAAAAGTGTATATAATGACAAGTGAATATTTATTTCTATTTCATCTCCTTGCCCTGTAATCATTGTATCTCTTATGTATCCTTTTTGGGACAGTTGTTCATATTTAAGATTATATGGATACATGTATGTATTCATATCCATAGCTATATCTGTATTTATATCTATATCTTTCTGCACTTATTTTATACTATGTGCACAAATGTGCACTTTGCTGATTTTTTGACATTATATCAGTACATATTTTTAAGCATAGTATTCCATCGTATATAACTGTTGCATATACATTACAGACAATAGTTGAAATTTATTTGATATTTAATAGCTCAGATCCTCACTGTGTTAAACATTTTTAATTTTATCACTATTATCGCTACAATAAATGTTTTGTACAAATATTACTTCACAAAAGGCCAGTATGTTTGCAGGATACATTCCTAGAATTAGTGGTGTTGAGTCAAAGATTCTGTGAATTATAAATTATGATTGCCTGATATTTCATTCTTCATATAATTATAACATTTAACATGCCGATCAGCAATGAATATATGTGTCTATTACTCCTCACATTCAGTGTATTATGTTCAAAGTACTGTATTTTTAGTCAAGCACCTGCTTAATTATACAGACTCACTGTATAACACAATTACATTTAGTTGAGTGAACCTCAAAAGAACTAGTAAGTCATATCCACTATGAATTATACTAGCATTCCCTTTTACTTGCATAAAGGTAGTACAGGGCTAGGTGAACTCAACTAGAATGTCAAAGTTAGAAGAAATCTTGAATAATTTCTATAGACCAAGAAGTTTTAAAAATATGAGCCCCCCCCAAATTCTAATTTTCATTACTCTTTTTAAAATTTGTACTCAATATATAAAGCCTTATATGGAGTCCTGGTGAACCATTGTCTTTATTTTACTTAATTTTTATGAACTCATAAACTTGAAATTTAAATCTAAGCCCAAAGTTGATTAATTTTCTTTATTTCTCAATGAAATATCTTTGCCTTTTGGAAAAAAGTTAGGGTTTTCTCTCTCCTTTTCTCTGTCTCTTTCCTTTCTGTCTCTCCCCCGTGTTTCTCTCCAAGTATTTACTTAGAATATGCATTCACTCTCTTACTAATCTTAGAAGAATTTTTTATTTGTAAAGGATTCATTGTTTTTACTATCTTCATATTACAAAAAAATGCCCTAGGGCTTTAAAAATACTACCAGTTCTAATGTGCAAATAATGATGAATTTCTTTTTTTTTAAATATATTTTTTATTGATTTTTTACAGAGAGGAAGGGAAAAAAGATAGAGAGTTAGAAACATCGATGAGAGAGAAACATTGATCAGCTGCCTCCTGCACACTCCCTACTGGGGATGTGCCCACAACCAAGGTACATGCCCTTGACCAGAATTGAACCTGGGACCCTTGAGTCCGCAAGCTGACGCTCTATCCACTTAGCCAAACCAGTCAGGGCAATGATGAATTTCTTATAAGATAGATCTACATGAAAAAAAAGCCCCAAGACTACATATCTTGATTATAACTGAGAAAGGAAGTTTTATTTTGTGTTTTAGTACCTAATACTGTTGCTAATTAGTTACAGGTGCTTGGGAGACTCTCTTAACATCTGTAGGCCCACTTCCCTCAACATTCAAAGGAGGGGTTAGGATTAGTCTAACTTGAAGCTCTTTTCTTCTACTGTCAGTGAGTCTGTTGACCCTGGATTTTTTTGTACAATAAGTATATTTCAATTTGTTAAGAAAAACTTAATGAATGTGATTAGCTGATTTATACATTTTTATTACATTAATACCATTAAATAATTTCTGAAAAATTAAAATGCAGTTTACAGCGCCTTTGTATTTTACTAAGATATATAAGTTAAGTTATAAAACACACAGTCGTACTTATAAGAAATGCTGTTCCAGTTGGAATGCATGGAGTTATGTTTTGGAGTTGCAGTAATACACTGCACATATAGAGTTATGAAAGTTTAATTCTTCGGGGTTTTCAGGTCTTCTAATCTACATGGATGTTTGTTATTTTAAAATGCTTAAGCAAGGTATCAAATTTCAAATTCAAAATCAGTCAAAATTCATTAATATATGATGGAGCACGGACCTTGCCTCCTGAACTGAGGCTTCATTTCTATTTTCACACCTGTCAGCTCCTCTCTGCTTGTGCTCACCACATTGCTGTGCCTTACCTATTTCTCTCAGGATCCCTCTTCTTCCTCTCCATCTTGCAATGACTGTGCTCTTTTTTTTAAAAAAATGATTTTTTTAGAGAGAGAGAGGAAGAGAGAGGAAATAGATACAAACATCAATGAAAAACATCACCAATCCACTGCCTCCTGCACGCCCCTACTGGGGATCGAGCCTGCTACCAGGGCATGTGCCCTGACTGAGAATCAAACCAGTGACCTCTTGGTTTCTGGGTCAACACTCAACCATTGAGCTACACTGTGCATTTGTTTTTTACCTTCTTGTCTATCTACTCACACCCTTCTTCTCTACTCTGATGTGCTTCACTTAACATATATTTTTTCATATTATTCTCTTTTTCTTCCACTTGCTACCCTGTTTCCCTGAAAGTTAAGACATCCCCTGAAAATAAGACCTACTTATAGTTTTGCCTCTCGCTGAAATATAAAGCACCCCCTGAAAATAAGACCTCTCCGATAATAAGGCCTCCCCACTAATAAGTCCCCCAAACATAAGGCCTCCCCAATATTAAGCCTCCCTGAAGCTACCATAACTCTGGACTTTGGGCTGTAGCGGCGGGTACTGCCGCGCAGCTCACTGTTGGCCGCAGCGTAGCCGGAGCAGACAGGAAGTGCGAGGTCTCTTTTAACCAGAGAGCCCGCACCGCCACCAGGACAAGCTGCCGCCTGCTGCTCGCTCTGCCCTGACGGAATCTGGCTGACTCACAATTAGACAGTGAGTCCCATGGGGCAGGAGTCAGGCACATTGTGTGTACACACAGGTAATACATTTCCTTTTTTTTTGTTCAACAATAAATGTGTACTGTATTCTTCTTCATGGAAAAATAAGACATCCCCTGAAAATAAGACCTAGCGCATCTTTGGGAGCAAAAATTAATATAAGACACTGTCTTATTTTTGGGGAAACAGGGTGCTTTGCAATTAGTGTTCATTGCTATTTCCATGGTACCCACAGCTGAGCCACATTTCTCTTTATCTTTTAAATTGATCTCTCTTCTTTTTTTTTGATCTGTAGTATACAAACTCATTTATTCCAATCGGTGATTATTGTTACCTTTACTTATTCATTCTTTTAATTCTAAATATTTACTGGGACACTGTTATGTGCCACCAGATTTTTATGTATCTCTTCATGGAGACAAATACTAGAAAACAAAAAGTATTTCAGAGGAGAGAAAATTAGATTTTAAAAAATAATATCTTTCATTAGAAGTATGAAATTATTCATTCGCTTATTTAAAAAATAATAACTAACTGTTAATGTTACAATTGAATATTAAACAAATTTGAACATGACTGTGTAGGTAAGGCAAGGCTACTGTTGTTATATATATAATATCCATATAGCTATATTTATGTGTATACCTAAGTCTAACCATATACCATATACATGGGAATAAAATCTATATATTCTGCTCAATGTTGCCACTAAATTTATTAAAAGTTATGAGTATATTTCCAAATTAAGTGAGCATAAAACTAAAAATACCATATAACTATAAATACCATGCACACAGAGTTGAGTGTTAAAATGAATAAAAACTTAAAACAGAATCAATATGTAAACGTACATTAGTAGTATTGTACTGAACGGCAATTAGACATGAAGGTACTGTCCTCAACCTTCCAGGCAGTCACAGAGAGGGAAGTCCGACAGTCAACCTGGGGCTGATAGAGTGAAAGCACACTATGTCCTGAAGGTTGATATGTTTAACGTAAGGCAAATTATAATCACAAGCTTGGAATTCAGATATATTCAATCAATGGCTGGAATCACTGTTCAGAAGGGTAGGGCTACAAATGGGAAAAACGTAAGTCATACTGTAAGTCAAGTTTAAGACCTACTATAGAGATTCTTACTTCATGATGCATCAGATCAGCAGTTCTCAACCTGTGGGTCACAACCCCTTTGGCGGTCAAATAACCCTTTCACAGGGGTCGCCTAAGACCATCCTGCATATCAGATATATACATTATGATTCATAACAGTAGCAACATTACAGTTTTAAAGTAGCAACAAAAATAATTTTATGGTTGGGTCACAACATGAAGAACTGTATTTAAATGGCCAGAAGGTTGAGAACCACTGCATCAGATGGAATAAATACTCTCAATCTAGCATCACTTTCAGTGGACACTATCATTTAGACTATTTCAACCTGTGTGGGTCTTTTATTCTGAGGTGGGTCTCTTGTAGACAGCATATAATTGGGTCATGTTTTCTTATTCATTCACCTATCCTATGTCTTTTGATTGGAGTATTTAATTTATTTATATTTAAAGTTATTAGTGATAGTACTTATTGCCATTTTTATTCTTTCTGCCTATGGTTTTTTCTCTCTATTTCTTCTAATTACAACAGTCCCTTTAGCATCTCTTGCAGTGAGGGTTTGGTGGTAATGGACTCTTAGCCTTTTTGTGTCTGTGAAACTCTTTATTTCACTTTCTAGTTTGAATGATAGCCTTGCTGGACATCATAGTCTTGGTTTCATAACCTTGCTTTTCATTACATTGAATATTTTGTGCCATTCTCTTCTGACCTGTAGAGTCTCTGTTGAAAAATCAGCTGACAGCCTTATGGAAGCTCCTTTGTAGGCATCAAATTGCTTTTCTCTTGCTGCCTTTATAATTCTCTCTTTGTCTTTAATTTTTTTGGCATTTTAATGATGATTTGTCTTGGTCTGGGCTTCTTTGGGTTCTTCTTGATTAGAACTCCCTGTGCTTCCTGAATTTGTATCACTTTTTTCTTCACCTGGTTATGGACATTTTATGCCATTATTTATTCAAAGAGTTTCTCTAGTACTCCTGTGCGCCCTTAAACTCTCCACCTCTTTTTAATTTTTTTTTCATTCTCTGATTGAGTTATTTTGTCTACACTGTCTTCTAATTTGCTAATCCAATCCTCAGTGTTTATTCCTTCCAGTGTATCCTTTATTTCTGCTATGCCATTTTTTCATTTCTGACTCATCATTTTTTTATAATTACTATATTTTTTCCTTGCTGTTGAGCAACCTTATAATTATTACGCTAAACTCTATATCTGATAAATTGCTTATCTCCATTTCATTTAGCTCTTCCTTGGGAGAATTCTCTTGTTCTTTCATTTGGGGCATGTTTCTTTGTCTTCTCACTTTGGCTGCTTGTTTGGCAGCCTGGTTTCTGTATAGTAGGTAGGTTTGCTAGGACTCCTATTCTTGGTAGAGTGGTGTTATACTGTAGTTGTTCTGTGAGACCAAGTGGCACAGTCTCCCTGATCACCAGATGTGAGTGCTCTAATAATATCCCTTGTGTGTGTTGTGTGGGCCCTCCTGTTATAATAATGGGAGTCTTGCTTGCTATTAGCCTTTTCATTTGTGGGCTTGACCCCCAGGCTGGCTTACAGTAAGGATCAACCCCCAACACAGTGTGCAGGCTGCTATGTAGGTGCTTCTCACATGAAGTGGAATTTGCCTCAGCAGGGTTTGGAGCCTGCCAATATCTCCCTGTGTATATATTGCTTCTGCAGCTTTTTGGGTCCTGCTCTGTTGTCTAAAACTGGCCATTGGGTTTATTGATTTTTGGACTCTTCTGAGATGCAGGCCAATGTCAGACTCTGTTTTTAACTGAATTTAAGTACCTTGTTTGAAGCTATCAGTGATCCACAGCTTGTGGCTCTTTTGTGGCTCTGCTGGTGCTTGAAGAAAGAACCAAGCTGAGCACCTAGGTCTGCTTTTCCTACCCTGGGCCCAGCAACAGTTCAGGCAAAGACTCAGAGCACCCAGAGACTGGCTCTGCCTACAGTCTGGCTGTTAGTCTCAGTCACTTAATAAGCTTCAGGCTATAGTCTTCAGCAGGGCATAAGCTCCACAGGGTGGGACAAGAGGGTTTCCAAAGTGTGGGCCTATTGCTTTCCCCCAGGCTAAAGCTGCATTGATGGGAAAGCTTTGCCTGAGAAAGATGTTTCCTGCAGTATAGGGAAATGATATAGCGCAGGGATCCTGTGGCTGTCTTCTCAGTTCCCTCCCCAGAGCCATCAACACCAAACTCTCCTCAAGCAGCTCTAGTCCACTCTTCCCTCCCTCTGATGGAGCCCAAGGTGAGTGACTGCAAATGAAATTTAACGTGTTGGCCCTTTATTTATTATTTTTAAAACATATTTTATTGATTTTTTTACAGAGAGGAAGGGAGAGGGATAGAGTTAGAAACATCGATGAGAGGGAAACATTGATCAGCTACTTCCTGCACACCTCCTACTGGGGATGTGCCACAACTGGAATCAAACCTGAGACCCTTGAGTCCACAGGCCGACGCTCTATCCACTGAGCCAGACCGGTCAGGGCGTGTTGGCTCTTTAAACGGGTGCTTGTGTTTCTAGCCATCTCTCCCTGGCAGACCGAATATCTGCTGCTTTTCTCAGCCAACTGTTATATGGGCACCTTTCCTGGTTCTGTTACTCTGAGCTGGGGAGGTCAGCTTAGGGTTTGGACTCTAGATTTCTCAAGGGAAACCCCCTGCAGCTGAGATATTCCTCCAGCATTTCAGCTGCTGCCTGTGGGAGCCCGGCCAACCCTATCACACCTCCACACACCCTATCAGTCTTGAGATGAACTTCTCTTTATGCCTTAGTTATAAGAGGTCTCTCCTGCTAGTCTTCAGTTGGTTACTCAGGATGATTTTTCTATATTTTAGTTATAATTTTAGTTTGGTCCTGGGAGAAAGTCAGTGTAGCTTCCACTTAATCCACCATCATCTTGGGATCCCAGTAAAAATTGGCCAATGCTATGACCACTCAGCAACACTGGCCAGGGCTGCTGTGATATATTTTGTACTAACATTAAGTATTATAGAAATTAAATATGGCCATTTCCTGACATTTTCTTCTTTTCTAGATATTTACAAATTGATGTTTAGATAATTATTCCTACCAGTTTCCTTGATAAAGTTAATAGGTCTATCATTTATAATATCTACCTTTCTAGAATCATCAGATCTTATTTGGTAATATAACCAGAGTGGAATCTCTGGCCCTCAGAAATGCCACTATGTTCTAATATCTAACAAATACATTTTCCAGTAGAGCTCATAAATGTCCCTGAAATAGATGGCTTTCCCATATGCTGTATAATGGTCAACTATTACTCTCATCGTATTTTTTCTCTGTATATACTAATCTGAAATTCTTGTCCTAAATTCTCAAACAACATAGGCTGTGACCTTACAGATTTTTCATTCAGCTTCCTAAGAACTGGGATATAAGTTAGTTAATCTTTGAGTATATATCACTTTAAATAAATAAATAAATATATATATATATATATATATATATATATATATAATATAATAAAAGAGTAATATGCAAATTGACCATTACCTGAGGCACCTAAGCCACGCCCACCATTCAAGCCACGCCTCCCAGCCACCCAGAGCAGCTGTATGCAAATTAGCCCAGCCAAGATGGAGGTTGGCAGGCATGGAGCTAGAGCAAACCAGAGGCTTCTGTTGCAACTGCCTGCCTAGGCTGGCTGAGCCTCTGTTCATGGCCACACCCACCAGCCAATCAGAGCGGCTGTATGCAAATTAACCCAGCCAAGATGGAGGCTGGCAGGGCGGCTCTGCACTGGGAGCCTCTGTGGCCGGCATAGCTGTGCCAGGTGTGTCAGCTCAGTGTGTGGGGGGGGTACGGCCTGGGGCCTCCTCGGGGCATCCAGGAAACCTGTCCTGGGTCTGCTGCCTGGCTCTGCCCTGGGGGGAGCGTCTGCTGCACAGTGTGGAGAATCTGAAGCCAGTCCGCTGACCGGCTCCACCCCAGGGTGTGTTTGCTCAGCAGCAGGGCCCCACTGAGGGATCCTGCACCAGTGTCCGCCCCTGGCTTGCCACCCAGCTCTGTGCCAGGTGTGTCCCCTTAGCGGTGGGGGCCCACCAGGCGTGTGCAATCGTGGGCCCTCCAATGGGAAACGTCCAGGCCTGCACTCACCAGCCCTCCCTTCCCCCAGTGCACGAACCCTGAAGGGGCTGTGGGCAGCCTGAAAATGGCCCTCAGCCCCTCACCCAGGCTGGCCAGGCATGCCAGCAGGTGGACATCCCCTCCCGCCCCAAGGTGTCCCAGACTGCAAGAGGGCACAGGCACCGGGCCCCTAGTATATATATATATATATATATATATATATATATATATATATATACACACACACACACAATGGAGTACTACTTAGCTGTAAAAAAGGAAATTTTACCCTTTGTGATGGCATGCATGGACCCAGAGAGTATTATGCTAAGTGAAATAAGCCAGTCAAAGGAAGATAAGCACCATCTGATTTCCCTCATATGTGAAGTCTAAAAATATACATACTTTTACCAAATTCAATTTAAAGATAACTTAATAATATGAGGAAATAAGCCTAGATTACCTATGTTTTTTCCTCATAATATGACTTTAAGATAGCTGATAATAATAATATTGCATTTAATTAATGTTTTATGATGAAATAATTATTTTCTTTTAAATATTTCTTGCATTCATATAATTAAAAATGAATATGCCATGTAAACATTCTATATATTTGAGAGTAGGTAGTAATTGTTTTTGTTTCACTCATGGTTACAGTATTTAATATATTTCTATTTGGCATTCTTATACAATTGTGCTGCCTGTATATAATTTGGAATAGAAGGAATATTTGAAGTCAGTGTTTGAAAAAAATTATTGTGATCCTTACTTATCAGTGTGCTAAGCAAAACTGGTCTTTAAAAGGACACACTCTTTAATAGTGTCAACAATAAAAATAAAGCTAAAAAAATAAATTAAGTGATGTTGGCTTCTAATGTGATGAAATGATTTTTCCAAATTCTGATGGTAAGCCATTTATTTTCCTAAAACCTCACATAGACATTTAAAATGAAATATTATATAGTTTAAGATATAAATACCAACTATTTTGATCAAATCATACACACCTGTGGCAACAAATATTGCTTTCTCAATTATGTATTATATATATTTTAAGTTAATAGTTTTGAGAAAGATATGGAAAAATATACTGTATAATAAAGTTAGCATCACAAGTTAAAATATTTCTTACTCTGTGTTGACATTCAGAAATTGCAGCCTCTTTTATAGAGCCCACTTTTACATTTTATCTTATTGTGATAATGTCACTCCCAAGATTAAAATTGCATTACCATAGCTAATATTCACATCCTTAGTTAGGGGCAAAAACTATCAATATATATAAAAGGCTAAGTGACCAACCATCTGTCCATCCAACCAACTGATATGACATGCACTGGCAATTTAAAAATAAATGTTGACTCATGAATGCATGATACATATAAAGCTCTTGCTGGTGCTCATCGCACACATGTTTTAATTTTATAATAATACTAGGGGCCCAGTGCACAAAAATGTGTGCACTTATGGGGGGCGGTCCCCTCAGCCCTGCCTGTGCCCTCTTGCAGTCTGGGACACTTCTGGGGGTGTGGGGGATGTCCACCTGCTGGCATGCCTGGCTAGCCTGAGTGAGGGGCTGAGGGCCATTTTCAAGCTTTCAGGCTGCCCACAGTCCCTTCAAGTTTTGGGTCCCTACTGGGGTACCTGGCCAGCCTAGGTGAGGGGCTGATGGCTGTCTGCAGGCTGGCCAAGCCCCCCAGTGGGGTCCCTCACACCTGAGGAGCATTTTCAGGCTTTCAGGCTGCCCACAGCTCCCATTGACCCAATGTCCCAGCAAGGCTGGCTGGAAGCAGGTTTCTGGGGTTTGTTTATCTTCTATAATTGATACACTGTTTCTTTAAGCCGGGGCCTAGGCAGTTAACGAAACCTCCTCTCTGCGTCAACGCTGGCTTCTATAATGAAACAATATTTCCCTTTGGCCCTCTCTGGTCACTTCAAGATGTGCTTTCAGTCCCTCTAGTTGCCTAGGGATGGTCCTGCTTTCTCTGGGCGCCTCCCTGCTTCCACCCCAACGCTGGAGTAACATGGCGGCATGGGAAGAGAGCATGGAAGCCTCCCGCCTGCTGCACTGTGCTCCTTCCCCTGACAGTTGGGCTGCAGAGCACTCAGAGTCAGAGCAGTGGGTGGCAAAGGACTGGTGAGTGGGCGCTATGTTCTCTCACTCCTGCCCACCCTGGCAGGGGATGGTCCCACCTCTGGGAGCCTCCCCACTTCCACTCTGTCTCCAGAGCAATGCTCCAGCTAATATGTTAATGACCTGGTCGTTACCATTAAGGCATATCGACCATTAACATGTTAGCTGTTTATTAGTATAGATGTGATTCCTGCTTTGAAGAGGTAGAATATCTAACAGAAGAGAAAATTAATCTGTTAAACTGCACTAAAAGATATTTATTTCTCTTTAAGGTATTTAACAAAATCCATGTAGTATATTCCATAAGACTAAAAAAACTACATAAAAAGGTGTTTTATAAAATATAAAAGTTTTACATACAACATATTATAAATAAACTATCTTTCTATATAAAAGCCTAATATGCAAAGTCCTCGGGAATTTGACTGACCGGGAGTTCGATCACTTACTATGATATGCGCTGACCACCAGGGGGCTGTGCAGAAAAAAGGAAGGCCTTGGCTGGCAGCCGGCAGCCACTAGGGACCCTACCCATGCACAAATTTTGTGCACTGGGCCTTTATTATATTATATATAATAAAATTTTATATAATACAATGTATGTTTTTATTATATAGAAGGACACATCTGAATACACATTTCAGTTTGAGGGAAAACTCAATATCTTTGATCCTGAGATGTATTTGTGATATAACAGGGAAAGGATAAAAAAAAAAAATGGCCATAGTCTGTTCTCATAAGGATACAGAGAAAATAAAGCACCTAAGAAAGAGGCTCTCCACAGCAAACCTCCAGAAATATTTTAGTTAGATTCTGAATCAGTAGCATTTTTGTTATATTAACTTGAACTAGGTATCAAAATCCAGCAACCATAGGACCAGGAAGGTCTAAGTGCTGTCATCCTGTAGGGCATGACAATGGCTGGCTCCAGGCTACGTGTCAGCAGGTGGCTCTGAGAGGGTTGTGCTTTTCTTTCCTTTCTTTTCCTTTTCATTATGTTTCATTTTTCAGAACAGAGAGTGCTGGTTATTTTTTCCAGGAAATGTTTTTATACTAATTGAACTTTTAAGTGTGAAATGTGCTGAAAAAGAGAAAACTTCTCTGGAGAGTTTTTATGTCAGTGATGTAATAATGGCATTAATAGTGTCTTATGTCATTTCATGCCATTGCATGGATATTAAGCCCCAATACTTTGAAGTTTTACCCATCAGCCCATTGCATCTGGGGGGCATTTCTCCTGAGGTGACCTGGCAGAAGTCCAATTAAACGCCATGAGATTCAGGTTCCCAGAGGAAAAGAGAAGCAGTTACTTGGAGAAAATGTCTATTATCAATGTGATGTACACAAGGGCACACATTATTTTGGCCTCTTAAAAGCATGGCTGGAAAGCTTTCCTGTCTGTCTCTAGGGAATCGAGGGGATAAGGCCTCTGGAGTAGCCATTCCAGAAAGATGATCCTATCTCATTTTCCCATGTGTTCTTCTTGGGTTTGACATTGCAGGACTAACTGGGGGCTACTGCCAAGGGACAGCCCCTGAAGGCACTGAGGCCCGAGCTACATGGAGTCTAGGTAACTGGATCTGCTTGGTTAACTACATAGCTGGTCTACAGGAAGCCCTGAGGACTTCAGTCAGGTTCTAGTTCAGTTCTCTGGATAACTGGCCTCCTCTGGTTGTAGAAGTATCATTCCTCAGCTATCTCTCTTCCCTTGCCTTCACTCTCTAGTCCTCCTAGGAGACATGCATCCCATGTATCAAAAAACAGAGATCACATCATCAAACTTGTCCTCAGTTGATTTTCTCCAATGTCTGGACAACATTTTTCAAGGCAAGAAGCCAGGGGAAGGTTTACCACACAAGCTATTAGTAATAACCACATTGCTAATTCACATAATACTTTTCCTCTTGTGACACATTTTTGAAGAATTTGCCTTATAACTTTAGCCTGTTCTCCACAGAAATATACACTTATAGAAATGTAAATCACTTAAAAATATGGAACTACATAATGCTGATAAAAAAGACTTCTCAATTCCTCTTATATTTATGATGTATTTTTATGCAACACAACCATTTAATGAAATGGTTTAAGGAGCTTATTGACATTTACTTTTCTTCCTACCATATATTTATTAAGCCCCCAAATAACTTCCACATTAACATCAAACACACGTAAAACATGAAATTGCTGGAGACGACTGATGACATATTTTTGTACTTTCATGGTGCTGCCAACATTTCATTTAGGATATTTATATGTGTCATCTGAAAAGGACAATAAATTTCAGTGAAGTCTCAATATATTACAAAACTTTTCAGCAACATGTTTCAGAGGGTAGGTTAAAATCACAGAGGGAAGGAAGAAATATTGCTGAATAATCAGTCTTTGAAAGCATTGAATGTTATTAAAAAAGCTACACTTAAAATATTCATAAGTCTAAAATATGAATCTGTCGGAAGTGGTTTGATGCATATGTGTGGATATGAGATTATATGGAACGTTTAACTTTCTTTCTATTTTTCAGTATCAAGATGATTAAGTAAAATTATATGTATAATAAAAGCTCAGAAGCCAAACAGCAGAACAACCAGAACGACTGGTGGAGCAGTTGCTATGATGCTCACTGACCACCAGGGGGCAAAGGCTCAATGCAGGAGCTGCCTCTTGTGGTCAATGCACTCCCACAGGAGGAGCGCCACTCAGCTGACCGGGATGAGGAGCAGCCGCTCAGAGGGTGAGTCCACAGCTGCTCAGTTAACCTGGATGAGTGATGCTCCCACAGAGGCCTGATGCCCCCCACCAGTGCATGCATGCTGTGCAAAGGACTTCTCATATATACATGTCACAATCCTGGACTGTTGGCTCCTAATTGCTCACCTGCCTGACTGCCTGGTTCCCCCTAACTGCCTCCCCGCCCCGCCAGCCTGATTGTCCCTCACTGCCTCTGTGTGCTGACCTGTTGCCCCAACTGCCTCCCCTGCCAGCTTGGTCACCCCTTACTGCCCCCTGCTGCCATCCAGGTCGCTCCCAACTGCTCCCTCCCTGCCGGCCTTGTCGTTCCTAATTGTCCCCCCCCCCCCACCAGCCTGGTTGCCCTAACTGCCCCCCTGCCAGCCTGGTTGCCTCTTACTGACCCCCCAACCCTGGTTTCTCCCAACTGCCCCCTCTGCTGGCCTAGTTGCCCCAAACTTCCCCCCTGATGGCCTGGTCACCCCCAACTGCTCCCTTGCTGGCCTAGTCACCCCTCTCAGCCCCCTCACTGGCTTGGTCACCTCATGCAGCTTACTATTCAGTTGTTTGGTTGTCCCTCACTAACCCCTCTGCTGGCCTGGTCATCTTGTGATAGCATGAGGGTTAATTTGCATATCACCTCTTATTATCTCTTTATTACATCTAAACTAATAAAAGCGAAATAGTAAAATTAACCGTTTCTCCGAGACAGGGTAAGCCACGCCCACCAGCCAATCAGAGCGGCTGTATGCAAATTAGCCCAGCCAACATGGCGGCCGCCACTCACGGACCTGAGTAAACGTTTAGGCAGCGTCCCTTGCAGCAGGAGCGAAAGCGATACTGTTTTCGGCCCT